>JAODAL010011378.1:0-2500 GCA_025379985.1 Phyllomedusa bahiana
AAGGTGAAAGGGGGGCTCCTCCCGCAAGTCCCGTTGCCAACCCCCCCAAGCGGGGTGAGACTGAACCCAGGGATTCTAGAACTGTAGGATACACATGAACGGGTTTGTTTTCCATTTAAAGGTGAAGTTAACTGTGTTGTTTTTTTTTACAATTTTAATTGGGGCTAAATAAAACCCAAAGTGCCCCACGTGTGCCGGGACTTTGAAATTTTATTACCACTGAGTTGAATCCCCACAGGGTTAATAATAAGGTGTTGTTGCCCCCCCAAGACTTAAGGGCAGCGCAAAATCGAGCCACTATGAAAAACCTTATGATAGGGGCCGCTATGCCCTATCGATGACCGATAGCCAACGCAATTGCTAACACTATTTAACATTTTGGGGGAAAAATTTTTTGAGGGGCCCAAAGGGGGATATATCAGGAGTTGTTAAAATACAATATTATTGGATTCCCCGATGGATTTAAAAGGACAAAAGTGTCAGACCAATCTGATTGTTTTTATGAAATTGTTGAAGTCGGAAGGGGACGGGGGATTTTTTTTTTTAACTTTGCAAAGGCTTTGACATGTAGCTAAACGTTTGTTGGGTAAAATTAAATCCACTGGGTTAGAGTAACATGTTAACGGGATAAAAACGGGGCTGGATCTATCAGAGAGTGGGGGTAAATGACCCCTCCTGAGTGGTCTCCTGTTGTAGGGGTTTCCCGCGGGTCGTATTAGTCCCTTTTATTAATGTATTTTTTAACGATATGGGAAGGGATCAATAGCACGGTTTGATTTTTGCAGATACCCCAATAGCGGGTTGCAATTAGGGAAGTGTATAAATTCAAGAACCTGGACACACAAGGTTTGGGGCACCCCCTTCAAAGGGGTTCAATGTGGATAAATGTAAGGTCTGCTTTGGGGAGAAAAAATCAATAGCATCAAATTTAGGGGGAGAAAAACTTGGAGAATCGTTTTTAAAAGAAAGATCTGGGCGTTTGAGATCATAATACAGAACAGCATGCAATGTCAATCCTGCTCTAGGGAAAGTAAGATTTTGGGTGTATTAAAAGAGGCATGGATCGGGGGACAAGGATGTCTTTACCGGTAAAAAGCTTTGGTCGCCCTCATTAAATAGCGTTTCTTTCGGGCTCCATTATAGAAGAGATTAATGGGCTAGAGAGAGTACAAAGCACAACCAAATTTAAAGGGGATGGAGATCTTAGTTATGAGGAGAGGTTATAAATTTTAACTTATTTAGTTTTGAGAAAAGAGGGTTTTGGGGGACATGGAATTTAAATATTTTTAAATATAAATGGCCCTACAAAAAGTTGGGGAAAAATTATTTAAAGGGTGAACCCCCCTCAAAAAAAAGGGGGACATCCCTTCGCCCTAAAAGAAAAAAAGGATTCACTCCCCAAGGGGGAAAGAGCTTTCCCTTCACGAAAAGAACTTAAACCCCTGGGGAATACCCCTCCTTTGGGGGGGTTAGGGTCACGGCAGGAAGTGAAATGTTTTAAAAAAAGGCTTGATACCTACCTGGAACAAAAGAATTTTAAATGCTTTAATGTGCAAATTAAAATTCAAGATCCTGGGCCTGGTGGAGGCCCCCCGGTTAAAGGAATAGGGTCTCCACTGGAGCAGTTTGGTTCTTGCCAATGGGTTTCAAGGAAGTTAACCAAGGGTGAGGCGGGGCATAATGTCCTTGTTCCCCTCCAATCCCCCACTTTTTTTCCCCCACCCTTGGTTTGAACATGATGGACACTGGCCCCTTTTTTCAACCGTACAAATTAAACCCTATGTAATGTTCAGACTTTTGCGGGCGAAAACCAAATTTTATGGAAACCCTTTTTATTTTTTATTTGAAAAAAGTTTTCAACTTTAAATAAATATATATTTTTTTTATTTGTAGTCCCCCCCTTGGGTACATAACCCCCTGGGAGGGTATGTTTTTCTTGTACACGTTCTGCATTATATAAAAAATGCCTAGGGTAAAAAACAATGGGACCCAAAACATGCCCAACTACAAAAGCTTTTTTTGTTGGGCCTTCCGCTTGCCATGGCAGCGGCAACGGATGCAACTGAAGAAAACAGTTTTTTATCCCCGATTACTCAGCAAGTGACCAAATCAAACCCCTCCTACCACAGTAAATTCCCTTTGTAAAACAAATATCAAAAAGGGGTTTCCAAGGATGTCCAATTTCCCATCCCACAGTCATTCCTGTTTGAAGGGGTCCTAAAGGGTCCTGGGATCTTTTGTTTAAATTTAAGGGTTGGCGGGAAATTTGCTGAAACTTATCCGATCAGTGATGGGAATTGAAATTTTGGGTGGGTTTAAACTGGCAGGTAAAAATTTAACCCAAATATTTGGAGAATTTGGGGGAAAGTTTCAGCACTAATCACATTTTGGGCCCCTTGTATAAAAAACTTTTTTTTTTCAAAGAAATTCACTTTTTTGCCCCATACACCCAATAAAAGGGGCCCCCTTGATTTTTCCAGAGCCAAATTTTAAATAAAAT
>JAODAL010011378.1:5000-100308 GCA_025379985.1 Phyllomedusa bahiana
ATATTTAAAAAAAGATAGATAGATAAAAATGAGAGAAAGATAGAATATAGTAGATGAAGATAATGAGATGCAGATAGAAGATAGATAGATAAAAGATAGAAGATGAAAATAGGGGGAGATATGAGAGATAGTAATATGATAAATACATAGAA
This sequence comes from Phyllomedusa bahiana, assembly GCA_025379985.1. Taxonomy (NCBI): domain Eukaryota; kingdom Metazoa; phylum Chordata; class Amphibia; order Anura; family Hylidae; genus Phyllomedusa; species Phyllomedusa bahiana. The sequence goes on from JAODAL010011378.1 coordinate 5,153, forward strand.
ATTGAAAGGGGAAAGAATAAATAGATAGATAGATAGATAGATATGTAGATAGATGAATTTTAAGATAATAATAAGTAATAATAGATAGATCGATAATAGATATAGATAGGAGAAAGATAATAGATAATAATAGATAAATAAGATGTAGATAGATAGTAGAAGATAGATAGATAGAAAAAAATAAGATGTAGATAAATAATATATATATAAAAGATGATAGAGAGATAGGGGAGTATATAATATATAGAAGTGATAAAAGATAGATAGATAGGGGAAATGAAAATAGATAAAATGTAGATATAGAGAGAGAAAAAGATAGATAAGTAGATAGTAGATAGATAGATAGATAGTAGATAAGTGTAATGGATAGAAGACAAAATATCTAGTTAGATAGATATGTAGATGGATAGATCGATAGAAAGATACATTATATACAGATCGATAACTACATAGATAATATAAAAAAATAATGATAAATAAAATATACACAAAAAAGGAACATTGAGGACATGTGTCACTTATATGAGATGCATCACATAATGAACTAGAAAATGAATATATCATGATAAAGAATAATTTTTAAAACTACAAATAGAATGGGGGATTTTAAATTATATATAGATATAGATGACATAGGCAGAATATGCAGTGAAGTAAAAAATAAAAGAATAATACTAATAGAAAAAAAGATTATGTTTTAAATGGTAGATAATTTTAGAAGATAGCGATGGTATGCGTTGGGGTGGTGAGTACAGCGGGCTCTGTCATTTCTGTAATAAAGATGCTGCTTTCATGTATGTGCTGTGAAGTTTCCTGTAGACACTAAAAAAGTTTTGTTAATCTGTACTACTAATGTTTAGATAAAATATTTTCGATTCAAAGAAAAACCTAACGCAGAAAACAACCGATTGCTGGTGCTGTAATTTGTCTGCCGTAATTTTTTTTGAATTGATGGGTTGGTAATATTCACTTTTAGGGGTGAAAATGCGGTGTAGTTTGCTTTTTAAGCACAGGAGATCAATTTCATGTAAAACTCCTTCTGATAATTGGTTTTTGAAATTATTTGTGGTTTTTTTGGGAAAACAAAGGTGGCTGGGGCTATACAATTTGTGGGATAAATATTTTTTGGGGTTTTTGGGATTGAACAAAACAATTCATTTGTCTTTTAAATTTCATTTTAAAAATATCATCATCTTCTTCTATCTATCTATCTCTATCTATTTTTCTATTTGTCTCATGTCTATGTATCTGTCTGTCTCTTTATCCAACTACTTCATATCTATCTAGCTGTCTATCTATATGTCTAACTGTTTGTTCCAGGAACATGGTGCCCAATGTGCTTCCTGGCACCTAAGTTGTAATGACTCCTGGAGTTTTCTGGCTGGCACCATCTAATATGGTATATCTAAGAATTTGATTATTATGCATGCTTTCATCATATAACACCAGCATATGCAGCAGTTCTTCGCACCAGATACACTCATCTTCTTCCAGAAGAACATGCACAGTACACGAATGTTATAACAAGCTACTTGCACACCATAGGCACCCTTTGAATGGTGTCTTGTTTGGATACCTTTTCGTTGTTAGAAGATAATACACACTTAGAGGTCTCATGTCTGAAAACTAAGTCTTAGGTTTTCTTTGTTGCCCATAGTAACCAATCAGATCTCCCCTTTCATTTCATATAGTACTGTAAAAAAATAAAGGGGAACTGTGATTGGTTGCTATGGGCAACGAAGACAGTCTTACACCTAGACAGCTTTCATACATGAGGCCCTTAGTGTGGTGTCTTCTGTTCAGGAACCCCTTTAACTTAAAAGTTGAAAACCATATTCAGAGGAACGTTCGACTGTGTCCATATTACCCATTGAACCTATACATAATTGAAAGTAACTGGGAACAAACTCACCATTTTAAGACCCCAACTTCTTCCTCCATTAATCTTATCTTTACTGTATAAGATTCTTAAAGGGGTTGTCTCACTACATTGATTCGTCCTGTTCTTTTGGTTTCACTTTGAATTCAGGGGCATGTTTACTGGCTTCTACTAAGCTGCAGTAGATGCCAGGTCTGTAGCTATAACAACCATTGCTGGCAGCCTATCAGGAGAGATCAAACAGGTCTGTAGCTATAGTGACCTGAGAAGCTGATGCAGCCCGTACAAGTGGGGATATCTAGGAATAGGTAGGGCACTGTTAATGGACATATACCGCAAAGTTACTTGTTTTTGCAAGATCTTTAACATAAAAAGCAATCCTTGTAGTGAGACAACCCCTTTAAGAGGCAGATCTCCTTATTTTGCCAATAAGGGGGAAATACTGTTTTCAGGGTTGTTACCCCACAACTAACACGTTGTGGACTCCCAGCTGCAGAACACCCCTCTACTCCTTATACCCAGTATCGGACTGGGATACCTAGGGCCCACAGGGTATTGATTTCTGGGGCCCACCATTAGCTTTCTGGTCCCACCGGTGAAGTTTATTTTAGGGCACCACCCCACAGCTACTGTTAATGACTGTACTTGCCTCCTATACTCTGCCTCTTGCTTTTCGCCTCACTTTTTCTGCTTTTTTGCCTCTTTTGATGAGGTACATGCAGTTAAAAAAACATATCCATACCATGCTCAGGGGCCCACTGGGGGTTGACCCTATTCCCCTGTGGGCCAGTCCGAGTCTGCTTATACCTCCCAACTTTTTGGGTAGTAGAAGATGGACACTTATGGTTCATTGAGATAAGCTTATTCATGTATATCAACTCTCTTCAATAGATTTTTATTTACGAATTAGCACAAATTTACCTGGATATAGTCATTTTCATGATCCAACTTGCAACAAATTTTTAAATAATATAGAAATTGTAGCCTAATATGCTACAATATGCAAAAAGAGGGACTTTTAAAAGGGTTTTTTCTCACCACAATGATTGGCTTTGTACATGCAGGGAAAAGTAAACAAAAACTATTATCAAATACATTGCTGTTTTGATTTTGCTTTGTTCAGGAAATAAAGAAGATTCTATCTGTTGTTAATGTATATAAGTTGATCTGCTCTGAGTACACACAGGTTTCTCTGGTTACCGTTCTGCCCTATTGCTTTTTCTATTTTTTTAGTGGTTGCTTCAGCTGTCCTATTTAACAATGTCTTCAGCACAGGAGCTTGTTTATTTAAAGGGGTTTCCAGGCTCAAATTGCTCATTTGTCGGGATATGAGTCTAAATAGAAGAGAAACCTCATACTTACCTCCCGAACGGTCCCATTCCCTCCCGGCTGCTGGTCTGTTCATCGCCACTGAGGCAGTGGAAGGTCTTCATTCACCTGACAGGTGCAGCCAAATACAGGCCACAGAGGTCACGTATGTATATGATGTTGTAGCCTGTGATTGGCTGCTTACTTCCAAGTTGAACGCAGCAAGAAGTGAACGAGAGGTAAGTATGAGGTTTCTCTTCTATTTCTACTTATACCCTGACAGATGAATGAGTAATGTTAGGTGCAGGTCCCACCTTTGGGACCAACACCTCTCTCGGGAACAGGTCCCTGAAAGTCACAGCGATATGCCATCATTTTTTATTGTGGTAAAAGCCCTTTAAAGGAGTTTTCTCACCATGCAGTTCCACAGAGCCACATGACTTCAGATCACATTCCTAAAGGCTGTGGGTGGTCTACGCAGGTTGCAATCAGCCTGTGTCACTTTTGTAGGGACATGACCTGGAGATTTGTAAAGTGTAGTGCACAAGGTTACAGAGCCCTAAAGGATTAAAGCTTGACATTAAGTATTTCAAGATAAAATTCACAGCAGGATGTCATCTCCCGGCATGCCCACCGTACAGCAAGAGGTGGACTGTAACTAGGGAGACTTGGGTACAAAAAGAGGAGATAGAATCTGCTCTTAACACTGAAGAGACGCAAGATTAAAAAAACAATGTGTTTGGCAATTGATTTACTATTGCCTACATGTTTAAAGCTAATCAATGAAATGAGAATACCCCTTTAGGGACAAGTGTTAACCCTTAGAACCCTGCTTTGTGCTCTACAGATTATAAACTTCTTGCAGATTATAAACTCATATAACTGTGACAGTATTGGCTAGGTGTAGTAGTGCTGATATGACAGTCACTGCTATAGAACCACCCACAGCCTTAACGGGAAGTGTAAGTTTGAAGCTGGCTGTGGCTCTGTGAAACAGCGTGCCGAGAAATCCCCTTTAAAGGGGTTTTGCCACGATCTAATGTTGACGTGGGATCCTCCAAAATGGTTAATTAATCACTTTTCTAAATATATGTCATTAAAAAAAGTGAAGCTTGTGAGATCTACAGCCTTCCTTACATGCCCTTAGTTTCCTGACAGTTTACATTAGAAGCGACCAGGAGCTGACAGGAGCTGATCTGGCCGGGACTGCGTTGTTTGCACTTCTTATCTGATGGCAGGGAACATGAACGAGCTTTGAAGGGACTGGGGAGAAAAGATCCTGTGTCTTTTGTATAGAGAATCCACTGGTTGTAATGTAATTATCTGAGTAAACATGCAGATGCTCCCTGCTCAGCCCTCCTCTCCCCCCTGCATCAATTTGTGAACAAATGAAATGCCTGTTCAGAGCTTATCTTCTCTCCTGTGCACAATACAGTTATCCTCTGTGGATTAGCCAAACAATGTTTACTCAACTACAGAGACTGAGTATCAGGAGCGTGCATGGGAGGTGGAGTGATGACATCACAGAGGAGGTACTTGTTTTTTTAAACACAGAAACACAACGCCCCTTTTTTCAAGCCTCAAGACGGGAGTATCAGCCTGTTAGGTAAGGAACTTACTTCTTGGCAAAGAGTAAATAGTTGCCTGGTGGGGGAGAGAGGATTTGGGTTAAAAATTGGAACGGTTCCTCCATAAGAGGGGCACTTGGGAGGTCTGTATTCTGACTCTGAAAGACCCTGAAGACCCTTATGCAAGCTGATACATACTGGCTGATAATGCCCATGGGTCGTTGCTGTCATTAGCATGTAGATGTTATATTGCAGTCTATATGCTTTCAGTGTGTAGCTTCACTGATTTGTCACGCGTTTAATAACACATGGGAGAGCTCTAGTTTTATTATGTCCACACAATTAGTGGTTTTGTGTTTACCGGAGGGAGGGGGTTGACATGCCAAGCCTTACACAGAGCAGCCCAGTGTACGTTGTTCCATAACACATTCTTGCATACTATGCCCTCAACCATCTGCCCGATTAAAGGGCTCATTTAACAAATACAGGGCTGGGAGGTTTTTGCTGTTTGCATTGCTGCCCTGTAAAACAATGCAATTACCTGACACTATTAACTTATTACATATTGTACCTTCTTTAATGATTACATCTATAGCATTGTGTTACATTATGCCATGCACAGTAGATGGACGTACAGTAAATCATATAAAACTCCAACCATATCCTAACTTTAGATGCTGGGAGTTATACAGAGTCAAGTCACATTATTATGACCGTATCTTGCGTGTCGTGAGCTGGCTTGCTGGATATATTAGGTGTATGATAGGCTGTTTGCACACATGTCCCTTATTGCTGTCATGGGCAAAAGGGGCAATTTGTCAGAGTTGGAAAAAAGGATGATTATTGGCTGAAAGTGTATTTTGCAAACAAGAGACCTGGAAACTGCTGTGCACCACGTGCTATAATATTATAGGTGAATGTGGGCTGCAAAGGTGCACCAGGGCGGACCGACACAATACAGTGGAGGATTTCTCAGCCGAAATGTACAAAGCGACTGCCAGATATGTCTAAAACAACAGTTAATTGAATACTGCTGCATATGGATCTCCAAAGTACTACCCTGGATCCCTAATTTACCAGACTTGACCCCAAACGTGGGATAACCTTGATGGTCGTGATCGCTCTATGGATCCACCCTTCAGCAGCTGTGGGATACAGTCACCATAGATCAGGATACCTGTAACTACCTACCAGGACTTTATTGAGTCACTCCCAGCCCATCTAGCTGCTGTCTGATCTGAACACAGCGGTTACTCTGGATATAAGCTGATAGTCGTAATAATGTGACTCAAATGTGTAAGTAATGCAAATTCTTAATGGTGTATTTCCACCTCACAAAGTGGGTTTGAGAGCCTAAAACTGGCCACAAAAATCCACCTTGTAAATATAGTTCATTGTCAGATTTGCTTCCTCCACCGGGTCATCTTTCTGTATGTTCAGCTCGTTGCCTGGGTTACCGACCAATGTGTTTTAGCAGTGGCGGCCAGCCTTGCTTTGCCATCCTGACGTTACCTATGGCCTATGATATTCATGCGTACCCAATTTTCTCCCTGTCTGGCCATGGCTATATAAGGTCCAGGGGTGATTGAGAACTGCTCCAGGGCATGCACAGAAGCCAGGAAGCAGTTCACCATGCTGATGTGCAGAGTATGGTGTGGGCCCTTCTCAGTCCTGCATAGAGTGCTCCAGGGCTCTGGAGCATTGTATAGAAAACAGCAGCGCTCAGACTGGAATTCATTTGCTCCAGAGATTAGGGAGATGACCTGGAGGGATCCATATCAATCAGCTACTGATGCTGAGGTATACCGACTACTCATCAGCATTGGTAGGGCGCCTGTTCAGGCAATTGGTCACTGGAGCACCACTGTCCTGAACGTGTCTATCAGCTTAGACGCTTTCTCATGCCAGAGAAAGATTGGGGGGAGCCTCGCGCTTAGGGGCCGTTCACACGGCACAGGACAAATACCGGCCGGTTTGCCGGCCAGTATTTGTCCTGTTTTGCGGCCGTCCTCACGGCCGCGGGAAGGTGGGGGGGGGGGGGGGAGCGGCTTTTATCCGCGATGAGCGGAGAACAGCCCTCCCCCCCTCCCATTGAGATGCACATCTTCCGTCGGGAAACCGGACGGAAGATTGTGCATGTTCAATGTTTTGTCACCGGTCCGCTGTACAATCGGGTTGCATACATAACATAGGTCAAACAGGTACAAAGGTGACAAAGTAATAACTAACAACTGGTACAGAAGGAGAGAGGGCCCTGCCCGTGAGGGCTTACAGTCTACAAGGAAGGTGGGAAGAGACAGAAGGTGAGGGGCAGACAAGTTTGTGGGGTAGAATAGTTAAAATTGGATTATTGTTGGTTATAGGCAATCCTGAAGAGGTGGGTTTTCAGGTTGCTTTTGAAGCTAGTGAGAGAGGGGGAGAGTCTGATTTGTTGGGGCAGTGAGTTCCAGAGTGTGGGGGAAGCACGGAAGAAGTCTTGGAGACGGTTATATGAGGAGCTGAAATGGTGACAGCAGATCCTGTAAGGAGCGGAGATTTTGTGGTATCTGGAGATTAAGGCAGAGATGTATGGAGGTTATGGAGAGCCTTGTAGGTTATGGTTACTAACTTAAACTGGATTCGCTGGGCAATGGGTAACCAGTGAGGGGAGAGGCAGAGGAATATCGAGGAGAGAGGTGAATCAGGCAGACAGTAGAGTTAAAGGGGTTTTGCCACAAAGTAAAATTGACGTGGGATTTATAAAAAATTCTGCACCGTTTTTGTTTTAGCTGCTCCTTTAGTGATCCATTGTTTACAGCTCATCTCCAGGGGATACGACCAGGGCTGTGGTCGCACATGCTCAGACATCACCTCTCTTCTGAGGTAGCTACTGAGTGTTCAAACCCCAGGTGCTGTCACTTTACTCCCGTCCTCTTTACTCCTTAGTAATTAGTCAAACAATGCAAATAAAAAAAAGAAACCTCAATGAGGTCTGTGCATTCATAAAGAGGAAAAAAAAATCCACAGGTTAAGTTCCTGTAGGGATTTGAACCAATGACCCTTGTGCTGTAAAACAAAAATGTTACCTCTGAGCTACAGTGTAGCTACTTACAATTCTATACATAAACACACCTTTCTTTGACTAGAGAGAGGAAAAGCCTGGTGATGTCATCTTGCTGGGTCACATGATCTGCAATTCAAACAAATCACACGCTCCCTTCTGAGCACACAGAGCTGGATGCAGAAGGCATGAAATGAGATTGTGGCAAAACCCCTGTAAGGATGGATCCACAGCAGATGCACCCGGTGTAAACATACCCTGAGGGTTATTGCAATTATCTACTAGGTTTATGAAAGTAGTGGCTCTGCTCACAGTTAAAGGGGTGTTCTCACCACAATGATTACCTTTCAACATGCAGGGAAAAGTAAATACAGACTATTACCAAATGCATTGTTGTTATGAGTTTGCTTTGTTTAAGAGATAAAGGAGTTTTTTTTATAGTGCTGGTGTGCACAAGTTTCTCGAGGTTACCCATCACCTCTCTCTTCTCTCTCATTGCTCCAAGCTGCCTTCTGACCATGTGCCACTCCTTGCCAAGTGTTATCTCTAGCACAGAAGCTTGTTTATCAAAGTTAAAGACAAGCGGTAACCCTTGGAGCTCTGTAGCCTTGTGCACTACAAATTATAAACCTCCTACACTCATATCAGTATCACAGAATAAGCTAAGAATAGTAGAGCTGATATGCCAATCACTATAGAACCACCCACAGCCTGACCAGCAAGTGTGGAACTGCAGCTGACTGTGGCACTGTGAAACAGCATGGTGAGAAAACCACTTTAATAACAGGTTGCTGTGTATACACTGCTAGTATTCCCTGTTAAGATATATATTTCCAACAGAAAAATACTCTGTGTGAAGACTACCCTAATGTGAATCCATGACAAACCTCTAAGAGGGGAGGGACGAGGCCAGGTGTTGCTCCCCCTATGTATACAGCAGATTCTTAACTATGATTCCTCTTATTCTTTGATCCTTACCATGTTGGGTGACAGGAGATTGCTGCAATATGCTGACGTTACATAGGGCAGCCTAATTACTTGACACATCCATTCTGACAAGTTCTGGTCTCACTCACCTTGAATTCATAATTGATTACAGTAAATCTCGGATGTAGCTGCACATATAAGGCTAGGTTCACATCACATTCATTAGTATAAAAAAGTGTACCCTAATGTGTGCGTTAACATATACTTGAAACCAGAAGCTTATATACAATAGGATTACTATGCCTTTAAACAATTTGGGACAGCCCAAATTATGATGTCATGTCTTTGGAAGCGTCTGATAGGGTTATTGGCAACATCTGAGTTAATTAGAGACACAACTGTGGATGTATTGTTTTACGCACACCAGAAACACACTGCTTATGTGTGTAACATCATGGGAAAGTCAAAGTAAATCCCAGCCAAGATATCAGAAGAGATTTGTTTGACTTCACAAATCTGGATCATCTCCGGGGGGGTGTGCAATTTAACAAAAACCTGAAGGTGCCTAGTTTTCATTCTGTACAAACATTATATGTAAGTACTAACCAGATGGTAATTGTCCAGCCATCATACACTCAGAAGGTTAGACAAGGTTCTGTGAACTCAGAATGAACATGCTTTGGTCCGACATGTGAGCATATCAACCCAAGAACAAAAGCAAAAGAACCTTGGGAAGATGCTGCGGAGAATGAGGTAATATTGTGTCATATATCCCACAGTGAAATGAGTACATGTAGTCACTAGCATTTGGGCTGAAATAGCACACTCTGCCAGGAAGAAGCCATTATTCCAAAAGAAAGCATATAAAAGCCAGATTAATGTTTGCAAATGCACAGAAGGGAAGAAAGACTGACATTTTTTGAGATAGATATAGGGCAAAACTAAAATTTGAGAACTGTTTTAGGCGCATTAGATGAAACCATTGTTACGTTGTGGAGGTAAAAGGTATAAGCTTGGTAAGCCTACAGACAACCTCATCCCAACTGTGAACACAAACGGTTGGCAGCATCAAGTTGTACGGGTCCCTTTTGCTAAAGAGGGACTTCACAAAATAGTAAGGTTTACAATAGCGGAAAAATATTCAGTTAGCAATTACTGAAGCAGGCATGCTTAAGACATTCAGCCAGAATTTAAAGCGTTGAGAAAAGGGTCTCAAATGGGACATGACCCGAAACATACTGCCCAAAGTGGTTACAAATTGGGTTAGGATATAACCCAACGTCAATGTTTGGAGTGCCATCACAAAGCCTTGATCTCGAATCCTGCTGAAAAATTTAGTGGGTCAAGCTGAAAAGTGCAGGTGACGAGCAAGTGCCGACCTAAAGACATGGGCTTTTCAGTTACACCAGTTCTGCCAGAAGGAATGGGCTAAAATATATAATAAATAAAATGCCTTAAAAAGAATCTCTCATTATTCTGGTATTGGCAAACATAAATAATTTTGGTTCCTATTTGACCTAAAACAGGAGTAAAGTTTAATTCGATCTTCTTGGTCAGATAGTGTGAAGAAAAACATGCATGAAGAGCCTTTTTTATAGGAATGAATACTTCTGGTTTCAACTTGTAATAATAAATATTAACTTCTGGTGGCTGGTAACCTGTTTTTGAGTTTTCTGTTTCATGAGGACCTTACAGTCGCACTGTCCTTTTTGTTTTTTTTTTTTTTTACAGTTTAAAGATGCAGGGTGCAGCACTTTTTCAACTTGTTTAAAATGTATATGTTGCAGTATATGTTGTTTATTTTTTTATGAATGACCGGGGATAAACATATACTAGTATATATGCCCACATTTGTACACATATATTTGCATCTGTCATAAAAATATAAATAAACCTAGCCAATAAAATTGCAGGGAGAAACAGGTGGCAGCCAATAGAGAAGATAGTTAAAAAAAAAAAAAAAAAAAGCAAAAATGGACAACAAACATATGTACGATTAAGACATGCCTAGCGAATTTGTTATAGTATACAAGTTTTACAGTATAGTTAAATGTGATGTGAACCTAGCCTTAAGATGTTTTTTGCTTTGGACTGTGTCGTATTTGAGGGATCTTTGGTGACTTTGGTTATTAAGACCATCACATATTCACATTGGCCCCATTTACTATTGCTGTCTGAAATTATATGGCATAAACTATAAACTTAGACAGAGAAGAAAATGTAGAAAGTGATTTATACCAGTATTCTGGTGTGAAAAAAAAGCTAAATGTTTGTGCAAGTGACATTTGTGCAGAAATTTGCGGCTTTAGACCTGTTTTACGCTAACTTTGCTAATTATTTAAAAAGTGCCCAAATCGTAGTAAAAGTGGAGTGGCTACGTACTGCCTGACAGATTTACTAAAGTTTGTACCAAAAAGTGGTGCACATTAAGCTAGGAATCTACTCCAGGTCCCAGGTGGCTTATATTTTTTATTCAGACAGACACACAGATACTGAAAGATTTGCCAAATGTATTAAAAGGGTTGTCTCACTACAAAGAATGGGCAGTTCCAAATATGTAGTGGAACACTAAAATGAAGACATTTCTCTCACATTATATTGCTTGTTCATCTTTTTTTTGTTAAGGAACTACAAGTGAATTTTATCAACCGTTCTGAGGCTTTCTAGTTTCGCCAAGTGACCGACCCTGTTGTACTCCTTCTTCCCCTGCTGTCTTGTTTCTATCAGGGGATAAAGTCATCACACAGGTCGTTTCGAAAGCAGCACAGAACTTCGGACAGTGAGAACTTGAGTGTTATCTGACTTTCATACAAAAGACAGTATATGTACTCTAACTTGTTCACATAGCTCAACAAGCTTCTCCAAGTCCTGGTAGAAGGTAATTTGATTTTTAATCTAGACTGAATAAACATAATTAAACAAGAAGTCCTGAGATACACTGAGACTCAATATTCTAATTACAGACCTCTTGTACAAGGATGTGTGACATAGCAAGCAGCAATATTTCATATCATGCATCCTAAATGAAACTTTTGAGATGAGACGAACCCCGTTTAAAACCTTCAATAAATGTACTTGCATTTTTAACACGCCTATGCTCTTTGAGACAGGTATCTGCCATTCTTAATATAGTACACCTCCCAAAGAGTCTAAAAATGAGCACCCGATTTATCACATGCGGGCTCGATTCTGCTATTCATCATTTTGATATGCGTCTTTTAAACTGCTATGCTTTTTTTTAGACCAAACCATTATTAAGTTGGACTTTCTAGACTGAATTTTGCCACATTTCTAGTGGTTTTTGATGCAACATATTGCATCATAGTCACACCCTTTACTACTGATCACACACACGTTTGACCAAGCCAGGCCCTCCGTCAGAGGAGTCGCTAAAAGGGTCTAAAATTTATAATATATGTTTCTGTGGCATTGCAACATACTGTGCCAAAAACGCTGCACTCTTTGGCACATTCTACAACACTTTGCCGCAGCAACTGAAATAGATGTGGGTCAATGTTGGCCTTTGAGGGAAATGTGGACAACTTGTTACAAATCCATTACCATTTTATGAACTGTTCACCCCCAATAGATATCAGTTGGCAATTATATACCAAAAATTGATGCGTAGGCACCAAAAGTACATGCACAAGCTGCTCATCCACAACCCTGGAGATGCTGCTGGTGAAGTTGGGTTCTGAGTTTTTTTCCTTCTATTCAAATAAGATTAGGATTAGTCACGGGTAGATTTGTAAATGTTGCTATAAATCCCTTGTAAGAGACAATTAGGACTCATCAGGTCATCAGAAGTCCTCGTTAGCAGCCCCTTCCATGGTCCAGTCGTTGTTGCCATAGGTCACTACCTGTGGTCGGCTTTATATAGTGGATGCTGATACACATCCATAATATATATGATCACTCACGAGGTACCACTTTGATAAGGTACACCTGTCCAACTGCACGTTAACACTTAATTTCTAATCAGCCAATCACATGGCGGGCAACTCCAGTGCATTTATGCATCTTTAACATGGTCAAGACAATCTTCCTGCAGTGTACAAACCGAGCATCAGTATGGGGAAAAAAGGATGGATTATGATGTGCCTTTTTAACGCTGGCAAGTTCTATTGGTGCCTAGAACCGTCTGGTCTGATGTATTATCAGAAACTGGCTGGATCTCCTGGATTTTCACAGCATCTCACCCATCTCTAGTGTTTTTTACAGAGAATGGTCCGAAAAAGAAAAAACATCCGTGACGGCAGTCACTGTGTGGGCGGAAGAAGTGCTTGTAGATGCCAGAGGTCAAAAGGATGAATGGGCAGACAGTTCGAGCTGATTAGAAAGAGCAACTAGTAGACTCAACAAAATAGTCCACCCCGTTACATACCAGGTAGGTCGAAGAGCAATCTCTGACGCACAGTAACGGCGAACTTTGAGGCAGATGGGCTACAGCAGCAGAAACCACACCGGGTTGTGCCACTCCTTTCAGCTAAAACAGGAAACTGAGGCTCCAAATTAGCCCCAAGCTTCATCGAAATTGTGACAGTCTATAAGATTGGAGACGAAAACGTTGCTGTGTCTGACTGAGTCTCGATTTCTGCTGCTAACATGTACATGGTAGGGTGCAAATTAGTGGCGTCTACAAAGCGATGGAAAATGCATGGATCCATCCTGCTTTGTATCAACTGTTCAGGGCTGGTGGATGGTGGTTCATGGGTGTGGGTGTAATTTTTTCTTAGGCACTCTTTTGGGCCCCGTTGGGGTGGTGGGTACCAATTGACATCGATGCACTTCCAACACCTTTAGTATTCTATGCCAACGAAAGAAATTGAGGCAGATCTGAAGGCAAAAGTGGGGTTCCAAACGCGTTACTAGCAATGGTGTACCTAATAAAGTGGCCGTGATGTGAATCTGAAAAAGGAGATCCCCGGTGGCTGGACTGTTCACCGATGTCAGAAAATATAATACCATATGCTGTAACGATCGGTAAAACTTTGGATGGAGATTGTACGCTTTGTATTAATTATTGAATTGTAAGTAGTTATATAGACTCACTGAAAATTGTTATTTACCTGCCGCAGGAGAATAGAGATTTGTTGAAGTAGTACAGGGTTCATGAGTGGATTGCAAACCTTCATTACCGGGGAGGCGGTTGTTCTGTTCAGAATGAATGTAGAGGATAAAGGATGAGCTGGGACCTGGAGATCCCTGAAGATAACCTTGATGTAGACTATAGGGTAGTACAGAACAATAGGCGTGTGTTTTACTGGAAGAGAACTGCCTTGAGCATGCAGGAGATAATTACAGAAGCTAGGGAGTTAGGCCAGGTCTACACAGCATAGTTAAATAAGACCGTTTTAATAATCCGACAGGAATTTCAACAGCTGCCGACCACCTTTTTTTGGCACGAGTTTGCGCTAAAAAACATGGCTGGTTTTTGGATTTCCCGTTCCCACCCAGCCCAGCACATGCGTCCTGTCTACACATCAACATTAAATGCCATCTTAAATCTTACATGTGAATTTTAACTTCGGCACGCCACTGGAGGTAATTTTGGCGACAAGGATTGACGCTAAAAATACGTCAGAGCCAGTGCCGGGTTTTTTGGATTTCCCACCAGCCCAGTACATTGAGGCTACAAGAAGTAGATGGCAGTTTACAAATTCTCAGTAAAAAAATCTGTGTCAGAATAGAGAACAACGCATGATTTTTCTATTGCGGGTAAAAAGGTATTATTCATACGAGAATAACTGGCGGGGCGGCATTTCGCCACGTATTTGCGCTGCATTCAAATGCGCACCGCGTCAAGATTACGCGTAATGTTTCATAGCTCTCACGAGAGAGCTATGTACTTCCTTCCATCTCTCCCAAGTGTACAATACCCCTATATATGTACGTCTAGCGTTCCGAATGAGAGAAGCTGACGCGCCACCTGATATTGAAGCTGATTAAGTGGCCTGGCGTCCGGGGACTAGCCTCCTGCGCTTCAAAAGTACACACTGGCTGGCATACAGTCTACCGAATCCACCGAAATTCCAACTATAAGGGCATGTCCCCACGGCACGGGTTTTCGAGGCTTGGTTTTCAGGCGGGTTTTTTGCGGTTTATGTTAGCAGCAAGACCGCCTGAAAAAACGGCCGATAAATGACACGAATGGCCACCCGCAAAACATTGAGGCCAAAGCAGCATTCTTCCTCCGGTTTGTCAGACGGAATCTGAGCATGTCACTGATAAGGTGAGATAAAAGCCACCCCACCGGCCCCCTCCCCCCCCCCCCTAACCCCCCCCGCGGCCGAGGGGACGGGCCTGAAGTAAAAAACAGTGCAAATTACCGGTCGCAAAATCCGACCGTTGTATTTGTCCACTATGCCGTGGGCATGCAACCCTACGTCCATTGTCTTAGGGTTGTACACATAGCCCCTTTTTAAGAGGACTAAGCAGACAACGCATGCATTTTCAGTATACATGGTTTTTTGAGGATGATGTTGTTGGGCAGGAGAGCGGTAACAAGGAACAAGTTATGGTTCACTGAATTTAGTATTTGATTTAGTGACTTTTCTTCTAAGAATCGACCTTTACTCTCAATCACCACCGATCTACTTGTACCATGAGTATTGTAGGAGGCCACACTTCAACATTGTTTTTTGTGTACTAAATCGCATATTAAACGTCCCGCAGTAAGCAAGCCATTGCGTAATTATTCCGAATGCGAACCTGTAATGTTCCTTGTGGAAACTGGATTTGCTGTATGGGGTGAAATCCACTGCAAAACCTGTTTCAGATCTGTGTTGCTACATTTGGTTTTCTGCTCTGTCATAGGAACAGAAAACCAAAAATGGTGGTGACACCAGACCTGTTACATCCAACACCCAACAATGACAGCACCCGATGAACCCCAGTGACCAAAATAGAATCCATTGGGTTTCCGTCACAGTGTAACGGAAATATTGAACCTTATTTTTCAGCAATTTTTGACGGAATCTGCAACAGAAAAAACTTCTGAAGGGACTTTTGACACGGATGGGAATCTAGCCTACTGTGCATATTTTGATGTAGACCTACCCTGTAGAAACAGCTTTGCCAAGACTTTTGGGCAACCCAATAGCGACTCCCCAGTCTTTGCTGTAATTTCCGCCATACTGAAAGCCACCACTTTGCTCACTGTTCCTGAATTGGCTTTGTGAACCTCTTGTCTGATCAGATGTGTCCTGACCCTCCAGGTCAGCTCTATAGACGTCTAGCTCTATTTCTGGAATATAACACATTAACTAAATGATGAGATTATACAATATTCTTCTGTTCAACAAGTGTTAATCATTTCTTGTCAGTGAACTGTACAGTAGAGAACTGTTTTATGTATTCGCTCTATCTATCTTGATGCTGGGTTGAGAAGTGTGTGAAATTGTGTAATTAATGTACTCATAAAACTCAGTAATATTTGATGTAGTTTAAGTAGATGACAATGTCCCCTTCAATGACCTGAGGTAGAATAAATTAATTTTTAATGAACTATTCCATGCAGGTCCCCTGGATTGAGGCCATAATTGCTGCATTACTTACAAATGATCACCATGATGAGTAACTGCTCTTTCTATTAAAGGGTTGTCTCACTACATGATTCATCTTCCTCATCCATGGTTTTCTTGGTTTCATTTTGAATTCAGGGGGTGTGCTTACTGGTGAGGAGGGGGGGGGGAGGGGGGGGCGCCTGTCTTCCACTAGGCTGCAGAAGAAAGCCAGGTCTTGTAGCTATAGCAACCGGGGAGTGCGCTGGACAGGCCTATTCAGGAGAGATAATGAGAACAGGTCGTAGCAATAACGCCTGAGAAGCTGATGCAGCCCATATGAAGATGATATCTAAGAATACTAGGAAATATGGTTAATGGACAATAAATGCAAAAACTGACTTGTTTTTGCAAGATTCTTAACATAAAAGCATCCGTGGAGTAGACAACCCTTTAATGTTTATCTTACTGTGTCCTACATACTAAAGCATGGTCTTCATAACTCTTGTATCTTGGGCATCAACTGCTCATTGGGTCCGAGATCAGCCAGCTTTCATGAATACAATTCTAGAACTACTGTACAGTGAAGACTGACAAAGAAGACAGAGAGAATAACTCTGTATTACAATGCAAATGTATATATTATTCACGGCCTATGGCGCGGGGGAGTCAATAGTTATATTTTTATGGGCCACGCGTCATCATTATGGTGTCTCCCTCAAAGTGGCTATTAGAGGCCTTGAGGTCTTTGGTTAGAGTGCGTTTGTTTGGATCGTGTCAGAGCCATGCCACCGCCTGTGAGTTGCCAAACACAGCGATCAACAGGTTTGTGTTCCCAGTTCCCAATCTAAAATGGTGTCTTCTCTCTGTGCTGGTGCTGCTACCCTTTCCAAGAGCTTGCTGCAGTATCTGGGGAAGGTGAGGAGCTTGTCCTTCCGCATGTGGAGCTTGTACATTCCTGCGTCAGCTGTGACAAGCTTTCTGCAGCCACTAAAATGATGTATTGAGGGACAGATTTGCCTGCAGGCCTTGAGTTTGTCACATGTGGTCTATGGAAAGCAGCAACCCTCTGTGAACTATGATAGTAATGTCACGGAAATTGTGGTGCTTGTCTCCGTTATCTGCATACATGTTGGTCTTAGATTGGCAAAATGGCTAAAATGAGTATCAAAACGAGCGTTAAGACCTATTATAACATGTACAAGAGACTGAACGATTTATAGTACAGGTATATATCATGAAAAGTTCTAGTCTCCATAAACCTGTAACACTGCTGTTTTATGGACCTTCCTTTTGTAGATCTTGTACGAGTTACTTTTCTTTAAAAGCAAAAATGCTTTTTTTTCCCTTCTGTACACAGTTAAAGGAGAATAAAAATGCCGCCATAGAAACATTTGTCTGTAGACATGTCCTCGTAGGGCGATTGCTGCTTTACATGCAGGATATTAACATAATCATGGAGTTCCTCAATTCATGGCGCATAGAATATAAAGGAGATTATTTCTTTAGGGGTCACTTGAAATGCACTCTGGGAAGCACCAGACTTCAACTTCACTAACTGAAATTCACTTTGTTAAATGGGTTTTCTCACAACAATGATTAACTTTTAACATGTAGGGAAAGGTAAATGAAGACTATTACCAAACACATTGCTCTGTTTATTTTGCTTTGGTCTGGAGAGAGAAAGGAAGATTTTTATCTCCACTTAGGGAGCAGGAGGTGTCAACTTCGGCCCACACAGCTGTTGGGAAACAACAACTCCTCCCATCCTGTCATTAGTATAATCTCTAACAATGGGCAGGTATGTGGTAAGTTGTATTTATTCCACAGCTGGAGGGCCACAGTTTGACACCCGTGTCTGAGAGCATACAAGTTTCTCTGGTTAGCGATCACCTCTTCCACCTCTCTCTTATCTCTCCTATTCTTCACGCTGCCTGTCAGTACAGTTGGTTTGCCCGTTTACTTGTAAGGTTCACTCCCTGCAGATATCTTATCTCAATGTCAATTGAATTTATGTACCTAACGTAAAAGAATAAAGCGTTCTTCATACGTTTAGAGCTCTGTAACACTTTATAAGTCTCCTGCAGTCATCTCACTGTAGCAAGAATAGCTAGGAACAGCAAAGCTGATATTCCAATCACTGTTATAGAACTACCCACAGCCTGACCAGGAAGAGTGAGTACGAAGCTGGCTGTGGATCTGTAAAACTAAATGGGGAAAAAACCCCTTTAAATCCTTAAAACGAACCTGCCACAGTAATGTGTCTTCTTGTGAAGCTAGCTTCCCTTTAATAAGAAGCCGGTGTGGCAGTCAGCTGATTGTCACTGGTCTGACTTGTCTATCTTCTGAAGATCATCTGTTATTGAGGGGAGAAGTCTTAACCTGTAGTTTTGGGTAGCAAAACCTTTTCAAATGAAGGCTTTTTCTAAATACGGATTTTTCAGGTCCTTTTCCAGCAACAATACAAAAGGCACTAAATGCATAACTGCTATCTTTTATATATGCATGAAACAAAGCTTTTTAGTGCGCAGTTTGATCAAATTGTGTATGTGAAGCTACCATGTGAAGGTAACTTCATTAGGTGGGTCCCTAGCTGGAACACATTGATTCCGGTCAATAAATCCATTATAGCACGTATATTGTTTTTTTTAAGCGCATATACACATAGTTGTCGGGTAAAAACCCCCCTTTAAGAATTAAATAGTCTTCATATTTGAAGTATTTTTTATTCTTCCATTCTGAAAACATTTATACAATACTGGGCAAACTCTACCGAATTGGCATTTCTCCGTACCAGCTTCTTCTTAAGTTCCCTCCAAGTCAATACAGAAAGAAGTTCATTAGCAAATATGATGTGCCTATAATGTCAGGAGGACTCCTCTCTACCAGGGATTTCTCCAAGCATAATTGGGAAGAATGTGGGCTTGGTGCCCCCTTAATTCACTTGAAAATATTATGTGCATATGACTGGGCCGGACTGGGAATAAAAATCACCCGGCACTAACCCCCCCCAAACCCCATACAATACCGCTTACAAAATGTCCCTTGTTCTCGCACCTCGCCATTCTAAAATAAACTACACTATAAAGCTGCTTTCACACGGAGCACTTTTGTGCATTTTTTAGTGTTTTTGGTGCGGTTTTGTGCAAAAGGCAGAGCATTAATGCGTACATTTCTGCAAAAAAACGCATCAAAAAATGCCCAAAATCACTCCTGTGAGAGCCCCCAAACACAAGAAAGAAAAAAAACAGTGGTGCAAAAAAACCCCCCTCATCACAGATCAGGTGTGGCCTCGTTTTAACAATCCGGGGACAACCCACACTGACACTACATAAGCACCAACTAACCACAACCCCCACCAATCACATCCCCATAGTCAGTTCCCCACACAGAATACAGCACTGATTCAACACAGAATAAAATGACCCCCGACAGCAGGGGCTCACGGGGGACGTCTCTCTGATAAAGTTGTTCTCTCTCCTTTTCTTCTCCTTCTGACCAAACCCCATTAGTTCCCCTGATGAGTTGTTCCTTTCCCTTTTTTTTTCTCCTCCATAATCAGTGTCTTCTTCCCATTCACTTACTCAACCCTGTAGAATTTGCCACAAATACATCTTAGACCCTCTCTTTTCCCGTACTTTCCTATCAATTCCCCAAACAGGCGTATGTTAGACCCTAAAAATTAGAAATTAAAAAATGTCAGATAAGTGACATGTAAATAGGTAGACCCCCATTAGGCAGGCAGGGCCAGTATATAGGCAGGCAGGGCCAGTATATAGACAGGCAGGGCCACTTATAGGCAGGCAGGGCCACTTATAGGCAGGCAGGGTCAGTATACAGGAAGGCAGGGCCAGTATACAGACAGGCAGGGCTACTTATAGGCAGGCAAGGTCAGTATACAGGAAGGCAGGGCCAGTATATAGGTAGGCAGGCAGGGTCAGTATACAGGAAGAGAGGGCCAGTATATAGGTAAGCAGGGCCACTTATAGCCAGGCAGGGTCAGTATACAGGAAGACAGGGCCAGTATATAGATAAGCAGGGCCACTTATAGCCAGGCAGGATCAGTATACAGGAAGACAGGGCCAGTATATAGATAAGCAGGGCCACTAATAGCCAGGCAGGGTCAGTATACAGGACGACAGGGCCAGTATAGAGATAAGCAGGGCAACTTATAGCCAGGCAGGGCATATACAGGAAGACAGGCCATATTAGATAGGCAGGCAACTTTAGGCAGGCAGGGCCACTTATAGCCAGGCAGGGTCAGTATACAGGAAGCAGGGCTAGTATATAGATAGGCAAGGCCACTTATAGCCAGGCAGGGTCAGTATACAGGAAGACAGGACCATTATATAGACAACAGGGCCACTTATAGGCAGGTAGGGCCACTTATAGCCAGGCAGGGTCAGTATACAGGAAGGGAGGGCTAGTATATAGATAGGCAGGGCCACTTATAGCCAGGCAGGGTCAGTATACAGGAAGGCAGGGCTAGTATATAGAGATACTTTTTTTTGCATCTTACTGAGAGACATAAGTATTTTATTCCCTACTAACCATTAAGAGTTCTGACTCATTCAGACCAGATAGACACTCCTAATCAACTTGTTACCTGCATTAAAGATAGCTGTCTTAAGTAGTCACCTTTCTAAAAGACTCTTGTCCACAGACTCAATTAATCAGTCAGACTCTAACTTCTACAACATGGGCAAGACCAAAGAACTTTCTAAGGATGTCAGGGACAAGATCATAGACCTCCACAAAGCTGGAATGGGCTACAAAACCATAAAGTAAGATGCTGGGTGAGGAGACACCTGTTGGTGCAATAGTAAGAAAATGGAAGAAATACAAAATGACTGTCAATCGACATTGATCTGGGGCACCATGCAAAATCTCACCTTGCGGGGTGTCCTTGATAATGAGTAAGGTGAGAGATCAGCCTAAAACTACATAGGTGGAAATTGTTAATGATCTCAGGCAGATGGGACCTCAATGACCAAGAAAACCATTGGTAACACAATAATGGTTTAAAATCCTGCAGTGCCCGCAAGGTCCTACTGCTCAAGAAGATACATGTGCAGGTCTGTCTGAAGTTTGCCAATGAACACCTGGATGATTCTGTGATTGGGAGAAGGTGCGTGGTCAGATGGACAAAAAATTGAGCCTTTTGGGCATTAACTCTTCGTGTTTGGGGGGAAGAAAATGCTTACCCAAAGAACACGGGTCCCCATGTCAAAGCATGGAGGGGGAAACATGTTTGCAGGGTTTTTTTTTCTCTAAGGGCACAACTACTTCACCATCGTGGGGGGATGGAGCCGGGGTTACCCGAAAATCCGAGTGACAAACCCTTTTTTCCCTCCCCCAGAATTAAAAAAGGGTCATGGCTGGGTCTTCCAGCAAGAAAAATACCCAAAACATACAGCCAAGGAACAAAGTAGTGGCTTAGAAAGAAACACATTAAGTCTCCCAAAACCCTTAATCCCATAGAAAACTTATGGAGGAGTTTTTAAACTCCAGTTGCCCAATTGACAGCCTCAAAATCTTTAAAGATTTAGGATGATCGTAAAGAGGAGGGGCCAAAACCTCCTACTGGGCGAAACCCAAACAAACTACAAAAAACGTCTACTGCTGTGCTTTCCAACAAGGGTTTTGCACCAAAAAATTAAAGGGATTTTTATCTCAACCTTTTTCAACTTTAGCTATTTCTTTTTCAGCTTCAAATCCAGGGGGGGTCTCTCCTGCCAAAAGGGAAAGGGGCGGAAGGATTTGCAGTTTTCAGACCCTGCAAGGTTTTTCTGTCGCAGACCAGTCACTCTTTCACATGCCCCCAAAGGGACATTACAGGCATAACAATTTCAGGGGGTTAGGGGGGGTGTATGCTCAGGTACCTATATTTTCTTTAATTATAAGCATGCACCACTCCTTTTAAACTCGCACTAGTAAAATTTCCCAAAAAAAATTTTCCCCGGGCTGGCCCTTTTTTAAAAAAAATTGAAAGGATAGGTCTATGTTTTAGTTCCAGAAATGTCTTTAATCACTATGGGGAAAACAGCTGCTAACCATTTTTAATCAACTTTGGTCTTTTTTTCATGGATGTTCTGGATATTTTAGAACAAGAGCCTATACAGAGCCATTCCTTTGTGGCTTGGGGGCTTAAGCAAAGAAATCCATTTACTTTTTAAACGGGAGAGGGGGTAAAAGAAAATTGAGGGACCATATCAGAACTAGGTTTTTTTGTCCACTTTACCATGACTAATTTTTGGACTCAAAAATAAAAGCTTATGATTATTTTGGTCTCCTTACTGCATATGGAGAATGCAGATTCTGTAAAAACACAAATACAATGTCACAGTACAAGGATAATAAATACAGTGATTAAGTAAAGGGATAAAAAAGAAAAAGGCCCTGATGTCACAGACGGGATAAAAACATACAGTGATGTCACAGTACAGGATAAGAAAGACTATGTAAGTCAGGGATAATACTCAGTGATGTTACATTACAAGGATAATAAATACGTGGTCCAGTACTAAAAAGGGATTTCCGCCCACCCTAAAAAACATAAAAGATGTTACAGTACAAGGTAAAAAAAGGATGTCAATACAGGGAAATAAAAATACAGTGATGTCAAAGTACAGGGGTAAGAAAACTGATGTCACAGTACGGATAATACACACGTGATTTCACAGCAGGGGGTAAAGACACAGTGTTTTCACAGTACGGATAATACACACCCGGGATGTACAGTACGGGATACTACACACGTGATGTCACAGTACGGGGTATACATAAGTGGTGTCACAGTACAGGGTAAAAAATACGGGGGATGTCACAGTACAGAGATAAAATCAGTGGTCACAGTACCGGAAATACACAAGTGATGTCACAGTACGGATAAGAAAGACCCGATGTCACAGACCCGGGATAAGAAAGAAAACCTGATGTCCCCCAGGGCGGATAAATTTAACCCAAAAAAGTATGTACAGGGACAGGGTAAAATTCAAACAGGGGTGGTTTCCAGTAAAAAAGGGGAAAAAAAAGACGTTGTCACAGTACCCCGGAAAAATTTCAAACGTTGGGTGGCACCGACAAGGGAAAATAAACCAAAAATTGGAAAATTTTACATTTCCCCGAATAATTTAAAACCATTGATTGTCCCCAGTATGAAAATTTAAACAAAACAAAGATGTACAGTACGGGATATAACAAAACAGTGATGTACATTAAAAAAAGATAAAAACACATGATGTCACCGTACAAGGATAAAAAAACACAGTGATGTCAAAAGTTTCAGGAATAATTTAAAAACAGTGATGGGCCCCAGTACAGGGGTTAAATTTTATACAGTGGGTGTTCCAAAATTTCAGGGAAAAAAACCACAGTGTTTCCCCAGTACCAAGTAATACCACAGTGATTGTCACATTTTAAGGTTTTTACCATACAGTTAGTCCCCCAGTTTCAGGGATAATACACACAGTGATGGCACCCGTACAGGGATAAAAAAACACTGATAAAAACAAATAAAAAGGGGTTTAAAAAAAAAACGGGGATTCACAGTAAAGGGGAAAAAAAAACAAAAGATTTTACAGTACAAGATAATAAAAAGGGGTAAAGTGGCCCCCGTTCACAGTACAGGGATTTAAAAAACACAGTGATAATTCTCCAAAAAAAATTTGGGGAAACTGCAAGAGAAAAAAAAGGTTGGGTTTTTATCATATAATTTACTATTTTGCCCCTAGGCAAAATAATACTCTAACAGTTCCCCCTTTTCTATTTAAAAACTAAAAAAAGTAACTTTTTTTTATATCTAACTCTTAACCTCTATACACACCAAATTTAAAAAAACCCGATCTCTAAACCCCAACATTTAACCCTTTTTTTCTTCTGAAAAAAGGGGGAATAAAATCCCTTTTTTCATCAAAAAATGGTGGATTCTCTGAAAAGGGTAAAATTTGGGGGAGGCCCCCTGGGAAAGGGGTGGGTTTTCCAAAAATGATATAAAAGGAAGTGAGCTCAGAAACCCCAATGTGAATCACCTCTAAGGGCCTTTTTTAAAAGGGCCGGTTTATAGGGCAGATCTCTCACCTCTGTTAAAAAGTGTTTACCCCTGCAGACGGGTTAACAAAGGGGGTTATTTTTTTCTGTTTTCTTTTGAGAAATTTGGGGGGCTTTGCCCAAAATAAATTTGGGCTTGGGAAACCCCTTTTGGAGCCCGTACTTTTTTCTTTTTAGATTTAAGGCTCTCCTGTTAATAGGTGGGGGTTTCCCCCAGATTGGGGGATAGAAAAGGGGTTTTTCCCTTTTTAAAAGGAAAAAAGGTTTAAAATTTTATGAGGATAAGATCAGGTTTTTTTTAAAAAGTGTGGGGATAAAAGGTTAAGGGTTTTTCCCTAATAAAAGGGTTTTGTTTTAAAATGTTTTTCAGAGGGGAAATGGAAAAAGAATTTAAGTTTGCCTATGGCAAAATAGTTAAAAAATAGTGATCAAAAGTCACTCTTTTTTTCTCTTTTTCGAGTTCCCCAAATTTTTTTTGGGGAATTTTTTACTGTTCATTATCCCTGTAAATGTGGGGCATCAAATGGGGAAAGTCCCCAGTTAAGGGCTTTTAAATTAAAACAGTGATGTAAACAGTTTAAAACAAAAATACAAAAAGGGTAATAAAAACACAGGATGTCCCAAGTACAGGATAATTTAATTTTAATAAATTGGGCCAAAAGTTAAAAAAAGGGATAATGCACAACAGTGAGGGCCCAAAAAAAAAGTAGCCCAAGGATAAACATTCAGTGTGTCACGTAACAGGGGGTAATGCCAAAAGTATGGGCAGAGTAAAAAGGGACAACAAACAGTGATGTCACAGTACAGAGATAATACACAGTGATGTCACAGTACAGGGAACATAAACACAGTGATGTCACAGTACAGGAATAATACACACAGTAAAGTGATAGCAGGCATACTAAGCATGGGGATAAATAAATTAATATCATAGTACAAGTAAAAGTAAACACAGAGATGTCACAGTACAGGAGTATTTCATATTATGATATAAAATCACATGCATAGAAAGGTTACCATGTACACCATAACAAAAAAAATCTAAACATAAAATGGTGTTATATATAATGACAGAGAAAATACACAATTTGCACAGAAGGGGTATCTATTGCTCTCTAATGTAAAAGATTAAAATGGGACTGCATTTAATTCTTCATGCCCCATAGTTATCAGTTACTGCACCTCTCCAAAATGTAGACACGGGCCCGATGGCAGCTGCTATGTCTGTTTCCTTGGTAGTTATGCCCATGTAGATAGGGTAAAATCAACAATTATTTAAGATGTTCTTGTCTGATAACAGCTGTATGTTCAATTATTGATGGTGGACGTCATCATACTGCACATAGCAGCTGGTCTGTGTCCTATGTTCATGAACGTAGATAGATGTGAGCGGATACAACTACACAAGTCACGGCCATTGTACTCATGTACCTTACAAATACTTTCAAGGTCAGGTCTGTATGAAAGAAACGCCTTGAGTCTTTTCTGAATAGCAAGGACATGTGCGTCAAGCAAAGAAAGCAGTGGAATCAGTGCAGGGCAATCACAGAATAACCATTGACTCTAAAAGAGATGTTTTGTGTTGTTTATGAGTGATTCTGAAAAACTACAAGACAATGAAGCATCTGTAGCACACGTCGGTGGAGAGATTCCAGTGAATAGTATGTAAAACATGTTTGTGTATTTGGCACATTAGAAACAGAAGAAGCATCAGAGCAAGCAAACACTGAGCCAACAGTTAATGCATGGAAAGCTCAGTCCGTGTCTTAATTATGAATGCAGCTCTGGAGTCTGACACATTATTCTGTGAGCTTGATAAGGAGCACATGTATCACAACAGAATACCCCGTCCATATTTTATCTCTTTTCCATGGATCAGACCTTAAAGGGGTTGTCCACTTGCTGTTGTTTTTATTTTTTATGTTGTAGCTCTTCACTCACGTTTGGCCACCATCTTGGATCGGCCAGGAGGTATTCTGCTCACGGATCATCGTCCTTTTGTAGAACGGTTGGCACACCAACAAATGGCACTCCGAGACAGGCTTCTGGACTGGCCTCAGCCAGCTTTATTCAGGAACAGTCGTCACATATACAAAACCATAAACATAAATCCTTGGCCATTTGGCCACTAACTATAACTCTAGAGACCCTCACTACCGTGGTCTGGATTTAACACCCAGCACCACCAAAACATGTACATGTACTGTATAGTACACTATACAGGCTTCCCTCAAGCCTCTGGGGTTCAGAGCTATCCTCAGCTCTGTTGCTCCAAGCATCCAGGTAGCAACCACACACACCTGATCACCTGTAGTAAGAGGCCTTAAATAGGTCTCCAGAGACCTACCAAAACCCCATTCTGGAACGTGGAGACGGCCTCCGACTCAACACTGTGACTGTCCCGGGAAAGGCAACCCATCACTAGCCGCATAGCAGCCATACTAGCTACAAATGTCATAACCTCTGGTTACTGACGCTAAATGGTTGCCTTCCCCCACCGAAACCAGGTTTTCGGTGACACATCGGCAGCAGGTCTCCTGCTGTATGCCACCTAGTGGCAGAACCATGTGACCGCCTAAGGTCGCTCTGCCACAGTGTATATAATAGAAAACCATACAATTTTCTAAATTACATGTATTATACATTTTGCTCCTGGGCCTTTTTTAAAGCAGTGTAGTAAGCCCCTTTCTAGAAAAGAAAATAGTGCAGCTCACATTCGTGTCCATAGCAATGGCTGCTATGGGGTAACTGTATGAAGTAAACATGACAGTCATGTGACCTCCTGGCAGCTAGTTAGCAGCAGATTACATAACATCTATGGGGTAAGTGAGTGGGAATAATGTCAGGATAATTATTATTAATACGGTTATTCCAGCAATGTGTGTAGCTGCTTGTATAACTTTTGTCTCTGTAGGTGATGTCATGTTGTTAATAAAGTTATACAACACACAACACTTTTCTAGATGGCGTTTTAATGTTGTTGTTAATAAGGTTAACAATAAATAAAGCAGAAAGATTAAACAGAGAGAAGAATGTGCGCCGCCTTCTCCACAGACACTGACAAACATGATAAGATGCTGCTGGAGGCAGTAATACTGGAGAAGTTCTGCTCCTCCATACACTACTGTTACCTGGATACCAGGGGTCACATGACATGTGTGGTGGTCACATGATAAGACGCTGCTGGAGGTAGTAATACTGGAGAAGTTCTCCTCCATACACTACTGTTACCTGGATACCAGGGGTCACATGACCTGTGTGGTGGTCACATGATAAGATGCTGCTGGAGGTAATCATACTGGAGAAGTTCTGCTCCTCCATACACTACTGTTACCTGGATACCAGGGTCACATGACATGTGTGGTGGTCACATGATAAGACTCTGCTGGAGGTAGTAATACTGGAGAATTTCTGCTCCTCCATACACTACTGTTACCTGGATACCAGAGTCACATGACCTGTGTGGTGTTCACATGATATGTCCGTGTTGGAGGTAGTAATTCTGGAGAAGGTCTGCTCCTCCATACACTACTGTTACCTGGATACCAGGGTCACATGACCTGTGTGGTGGTCACATGATAAGATGCTGCTGGAGGTAGTAATACTGAAGAAGTTCTGCTCCTCCATACACTACTGTTACCTGGATATCTGGGGTCACATGAGCACGGGAGTATGCGTGTATTAGCGCAGGCTCCCGAAACACACGATGTACTGCGGCGTTTACTGTACACGCCGCAGTACATTGTGTGAAACCCTAATACAGGCTGCAGCTCAGGAACAGTATAAGATAATGTATTCAATCTGCAGCCTTGGGTTAAAAGGTGAACATAGACCTTACTTATAGTTTAGTGTATAAACCATTGATTATTTGACTCATCTCTCCAGATGGTGATCACTTTCACGTTTCCCAGCCTCTTTACAATAAGATACAATGTGGTCCTCTTCTGTAATAATTTTAGATGGAAGGTTACAGATAAAGGCAGTCCCCGACTTACACCGTTCCGACTTACATCTGTCCCCTAGTTACAAACGGAGACTTCTGGGGAATGCTGGCACTTGTAGTTCCATGTTTCATAGCAAATAGTAGCTGTGGAACAACAAGTTCCAGCATGCCACAGCAGCACATGAGGTGAAAATGAGGTAAAATCTTCTTAACAGGGGCACAGGCAACAAAACAAATGTAAAAACCCTTCCATGCATTATCCCCCCCCCCCAAAAAAAAAAAATAAACTTTTGTGCTGAGTTACATTTAATAAATATAACATGTTCCGACTTACATACAAATTCAACTTAAGAACAAATCTACAGTCCCTATCCCGGGGACTGCCTGTACTTTATATACAACACTGAGGTAATAAAGCCTGTTGTACAGCTCGACCATAGCTGCCCTGATCATTTTCTCTTACAGGCAGCCTCTCTGTGCTTTTTCCTGTTACCCTGTAATCTTTGCTATGCGGCCTGCCTGGATTTAATGTAGGAAATTAGGAAACACAGATGGGTGTCGGTGGCCATTCCTCTGTTACCTAGGAAAATAGTAATAACGTTGCTGCATGCCCCAGTGTTGCTATAAGTGACATCATTTTCCATCACAAGTATGCAGCTCTGGCTTCTTGAGTCGTTCTCTTTACCTGATCTGTGTAAGATCTGAAGATAATATATACCGTAGTGGATTTACTCTTTTGTGTACAGCCTTGCTGGAGCAGACTGGGTATTGTTGAATAAAGGCGTATTTCCATCTTACAGATCTATGACATATCCACAGGACATATTATATATGGGATAGATGACGGTCCTACCTTTCTGACCCCTATAATGGTGGTTCTATAATCCCGGTTACCTCATTCTATGGCCCGATCTCCCCATAGAGTTCAATAAAGAGGTAGCTTTGCTAGATGGCTAGTGATGTAGTCATTTCTGCTGGCTACTTAATCAGAAACTTTCATCATGTGTTACTTTATTAAAGAGGTTGTCTCATGATGAGTTCCCCCTCAGGATCCCCGTTTAAGCCAGTCTCTATAAACTGGCCCCGATTTAAAGTACAATGATTAGCTTTTAACATGTAGGGAAAGGCAAATGAAGACTATTACCCAATGCATTGTTGTTTTTATTTTAGTTTTGTCAGGAGATAAAGAAGAATTTAGCTCCTCTTATTAGAGTACACAAGTTTCTCTGGTTACCGACCACCTCTACCTGCTCTGTCTTATCTCTTATTGCTTCACGCTGCCGTCAGTCAGTCCATCCATCCGTGGTGAGTCACTCCCTCCAGAGTCTTATCTCTAGCAAAGGACTTTCTTTACCTAAGTAAATAACAAGCTTAAGGTCTGCAGAGCTCTGTTGTGTACTAGTCTTGTGTACTAAATTTTATAAATCTCCTGCTGTCATGTTACAGGAATAGCTAGGAACAGCAGAATTGATTTGCCAATCACTGCTATAGAACCACCCACAGCCTGAACAGAAAGTGCGAGTCTAAAGCTGGCTTTGGCTCTGGAACTGCATGGTGAGAAAACCCCTTTAAAGGGAATCTGTCGCCAATTATTTTTTTTTTACTTATTAAATTAAGCCCCTGATCCATATTCTTTTCCTCTCAGTCGTTTTTATTTACTGATTTAGATTTCTCTATTCGGCTGTCTATATAGGATTGTGGGGAAGACATTCTTGATTGCACTGCTTTAACAGCAGTCAGAGAGATACTTTACAGCAGCTTCATGCACATAGGTGCCTTAAGACAGATTCTGTCCCATACACTTGTATAGGAGAGTTTTCACTGTGAAGGGAGGTGAGAGGGGGAGCTGTGACATCTCCTCTTGTGACTGGTGGATTCTGTGTTATCTGTACACAATGGTGTCTCCTTTCAGTTTGCTTTTACTGATAATGAACACACTGCTGAAAAACTCTCTAAACAGAGCAGGAAGTGTCAGACGATTATTAGGCTTAGTGGCCAAAGTGAAAACTACAGGACTTAAGAATTATTAAAAAAATACTGAAAGTATTAAGGAAAATTAAAAAAAATAACCAAAAATTCCTAAAAAAATGTGTTTAACATAAAAATGTGAGTTAAACAATAAGTCATTTTGTGATGACACATTCCCTTTTAAGACTCTGGCAGACAGTTATTTTTTTTTTGTGGCTGCCACAGTAGAAATGCCTAGCTGGCCATGGCTTCTCCCAGGACACGGGGAAATCAACTGATTGTCCCAGAGAATCTGAATAGAAAATCCTTTTAGGGAGGTTGTCCCCTGTGGAGAACAAAGTTGTAGCTAGTCCTTCTTTGCCCAGGTTAAAGATTCAGTTTAATGATCTAGTACTGAATTTAAATACCCTGGTCTAAGCAAAGTGGCACGTTGCTGCCCCCAACACTCAAAACTGGGAAATTGGCCCCACCAGTCCATGTCTGCACATGCATTCATACTCCTGGCTGGTTTGCCAAACCCCTAGTGAAAAAGTTTTTTTCATAAAGCGGGCCACTGATGAGTTGTTCGTTGTCACCTACTGAAATCAGTGACCTGTCCATGTTATGCCCAGACAACTTGGGATTTCCAAAGCAAGAGCAAGTCTAGGTAGTAACTTATCTAGGCAAACTGGTATGTGGCCATAAATGTATAGTAGTTAGCAGTTCATCAAGCGTGGATGTGTTCTGCATGGGGAGAGCTGAGTAAGCCACTGCTAGACTCCTCTGGTGGTAGCTTATCTTCCTTAGAACAAAAGGATCAGATGCATGGTCCTTATCTTCTCCAACATCTTCAGTCCCAGGCCAGTCTTTAGGCCACCATACACACTAGATGGTTGATCTGTCCAGCTGACATTTAGCTTATGTGTAGTACCAATTTAAGGGTTGACTAAACAGAAAACATCTTTTAATGTCAATGATTAAATTCGGTCTACTCAGATTACATATTTTGAAGGCGTTTTGTATCATGTATATGTGCATAGAACGAGGAGATCTACAGGAAAATGTACTAGAATTCTTTTGAAAAACAGCTTTAAATAGGTAAGGCTAAGTTCACACGGTGTATTTGCAGGGCGTAATTACGCCCCGCAATTACGCCGTGTGGCCGGGAGCGGGGCGGGTGCGGGGGGGCCGGCACCTCGCCGGCCCATAGACTTGCATTACCAGCGGTGCGTATACGCCGCTGGTAATTCACATGTCACTTATCTCTCCCCCAGGGAGAGGAGACGTAATCCATAGTTCTCTATGAGAACTGTGGATTACCGTAATGACTTGGACGTATTCCAGCCGCAATTTGCGCACTCCGGCGCATAGTTACAGACTGAAATACGTCCAATTTTAAGCCGTGTGAACATAGCCTAAGGGGATTTACAAAGCAAAATGGGACAGAATTCTGCCACAGACTGCGCCATGAATGTGGCATACTTGGTGTGCACCAAATATATGACGTTATAGACATCGTTTATATCCCTCTTCACTGTTTGGACACCTCAGCGGAAACCTGATGGACCCATTGTAATTAACCCCTTCCTGAAAGAAGGTCATAATAATATGGCTCTAAACTTTTTTCTTCCTTGCCTTCTGAAAGCCAAAACTTTTTTATTTTTCCACCTAAATAGATGTATGAGGGCTTTTATTTTGCGGGACAAGATGTACTTTTTAATGGTGTTATTCATATTATCATAGAATATAGTGGGGAACGGCAAAAAAAATTCTAAGTGGGGCAAAATGTGAAAAAAAAAATGTTTGTTTTTTTATGACGTGCATTATTCGGTAAAAACTATGTGTTATTTGTATTCTGCAATAAAAAACATGTAGGGTTTCCGTTATGTTTTGGAACCGTAAAAAAAATTCCAAACATTTTCTATTTTTGAAATTTGCACCGTGGCACCATTTTGTGCAACCAATAACTTTTTTGTACTAACACCTACGGACATTAGTGAGGGTGCATTTTTTGCTGGCTAAAGTATACTTTTTATTGCTAGCAGTTTGGAATGCATGCAACTTTTTTGATCACTTTTACTCCAATTTTTATGGGACCAGAAATGACCAAAAAAACCCCGCAATTTTGGCGTTTGAATTTTTATTTCTTCTATGGTGTTCAGCGTATGGGATAAATGATGTTATATTTTAATAGATCTGACTTTTTCAGACGTGGCAATATCAAATATCTGTTTTTTTACACTTTAACACTTTTGTTTTTTACTTCAGCTATTACTCCCCCTAGGGCGCTTAACCACTAGGGGCTGCAATAATTTATACAGCCTAATGCATTGCATATACAATGCATTAGGGTGTACAAAGATGGCGGAAGTGGGGAAATTCAAAACATGGAGGCAATGGAAGCCTTCACAAGGCTTTCCACTGCCACTCAGTGATTTCACCGCTGATGTCCGGATCAGAGTGAGACATGGTGCGCGGCACCGTTACTCATTGATTTAGATGCCGCGGCCATCTTTGCCGCGGTGTCTAAGGGGTTAAACAGTGAGTTATAACCACCGGGTGTAAACTGCAATTAGCCGCTAACACCCGGGGACTGTGTAGCGGGATCGTGATGCGATCGTGCTTCAAAGCCGCTCACTCGCATTAGGACGTATGGATATGTCCTATGTCGGTAAGGGGTTAATAGGGTCCGTTGGGCGTCGTGGCTGTCTGTAGTGACCAGATCACTTCAACGCTTCAGTTATTCACCTCTGCGATGGAACCTCCAGCACAGATTTGAACTTAGCCTAAGAAGAATTCTGAATTGTAATAGATTGAGTTGGTTGCAAAAGTATTCATACCCCTTGTACTGTTCGCCAAACAAGAGCACTAACTAGAGAAGCAGCCAAGAGTCAAATGGTTACCCTGGAGGAGCTGCAGAGATAGACTCCTCAGGTGGGAGAATCAGTCCACAGAACAACTATTAGTAGCGTGCTCCACAAATCAGGCCTTTATGGAAGAGAGGCAAGAAGAAAGACCTTTTCGAAAGCAAGCCATAAGAAGTTATGTTTGCAAAAAGCTATATAGGGGACACAGCAAGCATGTGGAAGAAGGGGCTCTGGTCAGATGAGACCAAAATTAAACTTTTTGGCTTAAATGCCAAACAGTAGGTGCGGATAAAAGCCAACACTGCAGATTACACTGAATACACCAATCCCACCATGAAGCAAAGTGGTGGCAGGGTTTTGCCATGGGGAGGCTTTGCCTTATCAGAGACCAGGAAGCTGGTTAGAGTTGATGGGAAGATGAATGGAGCTAAATACAGGGCTGGTTCACCATCCAGCAGGACAAAGACCCTAAACATACAACCAAAACTACAATGGAATGGTTTCACTCAAAGCATATTCATGTGTCAAAATGGGCTAGTCCAGGTCTAAATCCCATTGAGAATCTGTGGCAGGACTTGAAACATTTGCCAACCAATCTGACTGAGCTAGAGCTATTCCGCAAAGAAGTATGAGCAAAAATTAATTCCAGCCGCTAGATGTGCAAAGCTGCTAGAGACATCCCTCAACAGACTTGCAGCTTAAGGTGGTCCTACAAAGTAATTGAAACGGAGACTTATGGGGTGTGGCTCAGCGTGCTGGCATCACACAGTGAGTCACGCACTATGATAAAATTGCAAGCCTACCACTGCCCACTGCGTATTACAGCCGGCACAGCACCTTTTTTTTTTACCTTCTTCCATGCGCTGGGAACCTCTGTCTTCAGGCTGGCACTACAGCTCTCCCTCACGCCACTTTCGTCGGCCCCGGTACAGCAGGTCTATTCTCACTGCTCCCAGTCCCTCCATCTACTCCTCCCCGGCCATCTCCAATGTAAAATACAGTACTGCACTGTATAAGCATCAATACAATTAATACATGTGTGGCAAGCTGACATTTGTAGTTGTGGAACTACAAGTGCCAACATGCCACACCACACGTACTAACTCTATGGGTGCTGATACAGTACATATGTTCAACATGTGCTTCTGTGGCATGCAGGTACTTGTAGTTACATGTTCAACAGCAGCTAGTGGCTGTGGAAATAAAAGTACCAGCATGCCACAGCAGCACATGAGAGATATAAATTAAGGTGAAATCTTCCAAAACAGAGGCACATACAGCAAAATAAATGTAAAAGGGTTTTAACCCTTCCCTGCACTATCCAAAACTATTTTTAGTTTTTATTTTTTTGCTAGTTACATTTAATAAATGCACCTGTTTTGACTTGCATACAAATTGAGATTTTACCATGCGGTAAAATTCTCTGTACTTCTCAATCACAGATAGCTGCAAGCTGACCGTGTATATGAATGAGGAGGCCAGCACCTGTGGCCGTCCTCTCCTTTCACTTTTATGGGAGTATACACTTGGCTAAATTCAGGGAGCTCCCATAGAAGTGAATAGAGAGAGTTGCCGCAAGCGCCGCCTTCCTCATTCACGTGGACACTCCTCATTTACAACCTAGCTGCGAGCAACCACTGCAGGGGATTTTACCTCAAGCCTATAGTCCCTATCCCGTTCATAACTCAGGGGCTGCCTGTAGTTTATAGACTCAGTGGAGCAATATCTGTTATATTACTGTAGAATGTATGCCAGGGAAGGCTGGACAGGCTGTATACAAACCACTGCCCATATATATATATATATATACATATATATATATATATATATATATATATATATATATATATATATATATATATATATATATATATATATGTACGTTTTATATAGATGTGTATATAATGTTTGCATTCTTTTTTTTTTTTTTTGCTTTTAGATTAACCTGCCATGACTACAGCAAGATATCGGCCTACGTGGGATTTGGCTTTAGACCCACTGGTTTCCTGCAAACTTTGCCTTGGAGAGTATCCAGTGGAACAAATGACCACAATATCACAATGCCAATGCATTTTCTGTACACTGGTATGCAAAGATTTCCTTGCATTATTTCTAAATATGAAGGGGAATGTGACTGACTTGAGTATAACAATGGCTTATGTAAATAGTCCAGCATGTAGAATAACATCCAGGCCTTAAAAGTGGTTTCCAGGATCTAAGAGCAAACGTTGTATACATGTCAAGTACAGAAATAATAAACTTTCTAATATACTGCACTTAGCCTTCCAGATTTGCAGATTTTCACCACAGCTGTCAGTTTCTTCTCCGCTCTTTGTTTGGAATCCATTGGGTGTCATATCAGGTGAACGCGCCGCCCTCGTGCTGCTGGTTGCTGTTACTTTTTGTTGATAGCGATGTTATGTGTTATTATATGTCTCTTTGGATAATATGTCATCAAGGTGGATTCCAAACACAGAGCTGAAGAGGGGGCCAGTGGAACAGATGGAACTGGAAGGTGAAGTATGTTAGAAATTTGTATGTTTTTACATACTAACTTTTCTTCAAAATCCCATTGAACTGATTAGGATTATAATGTCAGTACATGTATAGGATGTGTATGCTGTTTTCCACAAATTTCACCATAGAAAATAAACTCCTGCAAAAACAAGCCTCAAACACTAACATATAGTGACATAGAAAATTTATGACAAATGTTGCAGAATATTGTATGCAGTGAAGGAAATAATTATTTGATACCTTGCTTATTTTGTAAGTTTGCCCAGTGACAAAGACATGAACAGTCTATAATTTTCAGAGTAGGTTAATGTTAACATTGAGAGATAGAATATCCAAAATAAAATCCAGAAAATCACATTGTATAAATTATATAAATGTATTTACATTTCGCAGTGAGAAATAAGTATTTGATCCCTCTGGCAAACAAGACTTAATACTTGGTGGAAAAACCCTTATTGGCAAGCACAGCAGTCAGACGTTTTTGGAGTTGATGATGAGGTTTGCACATGTCAGGAGGAATTTTGGTCCACACCTCTTTACAGTTTATCTCTAAATCCTTAAGATGTTGAGGTACTTGGTTGACAACTCATAGATTCAACACCTTCCATACGTTTACTATGGGATTAAGGTCTGGAGACTGGCTAGGCCACACCATGACCTTAATGTGCTACTTTTTGAGCCATTCCTTTATTACCATGGCTGTAGGTTTTGGCTCATTGTCTTGCTGGAAGACCCAGCCACGACCCATTTTTAGTGTCCTGGCGGAGGGAAGGAGGTTGTCACTCAGGATTTTGCGGTACATGGCTCCATCCATTCTCCCATTGATGGAGTGAAGTAGTCCTGTGCCCTTAGCAGAGAAACAGCCCCAAAACATATTGTTTCCACCTCCATGCTTGACAGTGGGGGCGGTGTTCTTTGGGTCATAGGCAGCATTGCTCTTCCTCCAAACATGGCAAGTTGAGTTAATGCCTAAGAGCTAAATTTTTGTCTCATCTGAACACAGCACCTTCTCCCAATCACTCACAAAATCGTCCAGGTGATCATTGGCAAATTTCAGATGGGCCTGCACATGTGCCTTCTTGAGTAGGGGGACTTTGCGGGCACTGCAGGATTTTAAACCATTACGATATAATGTGTTACCAATGTTTTTCTTGGTGACTGTGGTCCTTGAGATCATTTCCCTCCCATGTAGTTTTAGGCTGGTCTCTCACCTTCCTTATAATCAAGGATACCCCATGCGGTGAGATTTTGAATGGTGCCCCAGATCGATGTTGATTGACAGTCATTTTGTGTTTCTTCCATGTTCTTACTATTGCACCAACAACGTCTTACTTATGGTTATGTAGACCATTCCAGCTTTGTGCAGGTCTATGATCTTGTCCCTGACATCCTATGAAAGCTCTTTGGTTTTGCCCATGTTGTAGATGTTAGGCTAGGTTCACACGGCTTAACTGCGGGACGTAATTACGTCCCGCAATTACGCCATGTGGCCGGAGGCGGGGAGGGAGCGGGGGGCCGGCACTTCGCCGGCCCATAGACAATCACTGCTAGCGGCGCGTATACGCCGCTAGAAAGTGACATGTCAATTATCTCCCCACCCGGCGGATTCGCCGGGCGGGGAGAGGAGACGTAATCTATAGTTCTCTATGAGAACTGTGGATTACTGTAGTTACTGGGACGGATTCAGCCCGTAATTGGCGCACTTCGGCGCGTAATTACGGACTGAATTATGTCCCGCAAATGGCCGTGTGAACATGGCCTTAGAGTCTGACTGATTAATTGAGTCTGTGGACAGGAGACTTTTATAAAAGTGACTGCTTAAGACAGCTACCTTTAATGCAGGTAACGAGTTGATTAAGAGCATCTAACTGGTCTGTAGGAGCCAGAACTCTTAGGCCTCGTTCACACGGCTTATTTCAGAACGTATTTACATCGGATCGCCGATCGTAAATACGTTCTGAAATCAGTTAAAAATCAGTTGCACATAAGTGTCACTAAGTGTGGCACGTATTTGTAAAATGATTTCCCGACGGAAATTTACCATCTCCAATCATTGTAGGTGGTGAATCCGTCCGTAAATAATTGACATGTGAATTGTTTTTCCGTCCGGATTGCCGTCGTCAATCCGCGGCGCAATCCGGAACGGAACTACGCGTCGTGTGAACGACGCGCCCGTATTTTCTATTGAAATCAATAGAAAATAGGCTGTGACTTATTTCGGACGGATTTGCCGACGGATTGACGATCATCAATCCGTCGGCAAATACGCGGCGAAATAAGCCGTGTGAACGAGGCCATAATGGTTGGTTGGGGATCAAATACTTATGTCTCTCAGCAAAATGCAAATAAATGTATATAATTTATACAATGTCATTTTCTGGATTTTATTTTGGATATTCTATCTCTCAATGTTAAAATTAACCTACCCATAAAATTATAGACTGTTCATGTATTTGTCAGTGGGCAAACTTACACAACCAGCAAGGGATCAAATAATTATTTCTTTCACTGTATACTATGGACCTTATGTATGAAAACTGTCTAGCAGTGACTGTCTTTGTTGCCCACAGCAACCAGAGCTCCAAGCATTGAATGAAATAAAAGCTGAGCTCTGATTGGTTGCTATGGGCAATAAAGAGCGTTTTACTGTTGGACAGTTTTCATACATGAGGCCCTAACTGTTTTAGTAAATCCATGTGTCTCCTGTGGAATAACAATGATGCGTCATCTCTTATAACTCTATATTGTGCTTTTTCTCTGTTACTCCTGCTTGGAATATATTACTAAATCTGTCAGGTGAGTGTTAGCAGATGGGGGGTGGGGGGTGTCCCTGCAAAGTCTGACATTGTCCAATCAGTGCTGACAGTAGGTGTGTGCAGGGATACACCCCTCTTATATCTGGTAACACCCATCTGACATGCAGTGGTCATCGAATCACATGTTGGCAGAATTTCAGTTAGAAACCAACACAAGACACGCTAAGGCTATGTTCACACAGCAGTAATTGAGGGACGTATTTCACCCGCAATTACGCAGTGTGCGCGGGGGGGGTCCGGCAGCCCTTCGGCCCCATAGACATTCATTATTCTAGGCACGTATACCGCCGTGATAATTGACATGTCGCTTCTCTCCCCGCTCACCTTATTGTCCAAGCAGGGAGAGGAGACGTAATCCATAGTTCTCTATGAGAACTGTGGTTTACCATAATGACTGGGACGTATTTCGCCCGTATTTCACGCAGTACGCCGCGAAGTACGGGGCGAGATACGTCCCATTTTAAGCCGTGTGAACATAGCCTAAGGCAAAAATATATGTAGCTTTTCCTGTGTCGGTTTGTAACTGAAATACTGCCACCATGTGATTCGATGACCACTGCATGATTGCCTTAGGAATTTATATATCTGAAATACTCATCTAAAACCAAAAGTAATGTCACTCCCATTGACCTCAATAGAAAATACTCGTAGTTCACACAACATGGATTTTCTCAGTCAGGTTTTAAGAGTAAAAAAAAACCTTAGAACATGTTCATTTTTCCATCGTGTTCCATGTCCCATGTACATGAAAAGGACTCGTTTTCTAACTGTAAATCCACTGGAAAAAAAGACCTAAAATCCACATGAAAAACCCATGGAAAACCATGTCATCCGATAGAGTCCAAAGAGAATTTGACGAGTAAATTTTACCCGTGTGGACGGACACTTATAAGAGAAGATGCTCCAGAATTATTATTTCACCGGGGATGCAGATCTTTACTAAAACAGTCATGTCAGGAGATGTCACGGGCCTCTCTTGTTCACCACCTGTACGTGCTTCCCACATCATTTCCTACAGTCATCAGCCTACGGTACAGAAATTACACGGAACTTACAAAACATATTACAGTTTTATTTAGTTCTGTTTTAAGGGGTTGAAAAACCTTTTAATGCACATTCAATGCTGTTTTATGTGTTTTTTCAGCCACACTTAGATTTGGATCTATTTTTGCTGCAGTTTATGAAGCATGCTACTTGTTCGGCTTTGTTCATTACTCTTCGGCATGTGTCTCACCTCTAGTTTTATTGATGGATCACCTTTGTCTTGCACATGTTGTGATATTTAGGAAATAGCAGAATCTGCTTTATTGACCCCGTCTACTGTGTTGTGAGATAACCAGAGGAAGTGAGGAACGTTTCTTCTGTCATTCTATCATATGGAAGTAATAGCCGCACATCGGTCTCTTTTAGCCTTTAGATTTCTGACGTGGAATTTGACGTGGGGTAACCCATGTCCTGTCTGTATGTGAGCAATGCATATCTGCAAAACATCATGGTTCATAGCATGAACTTTGCCATGACATTCTATTCTGAATGTTGCATTTCACCAGGAGAGTTATCAGAACTACTGCAAAGGAAACCATAGCAATGTATCAGGTCTCTGTATTTAGTTTCCAAAAAATGAGAGGCCGAATCTGATTGGTTGCTGCTCCTTTGCACTAATGGCATAGAAGAGATAGGCTATGTCTACACTGCAGTGGACAAAAACAACCTGAAAACGAATTACTAAAAACGTTTTTTGGAGTATTTTTTGAAGCGTTTTTTGGCGCGTCTTTGCTCTGCTTTTTAAATGTATGTGCAAATTAAGCCATTGGATGTAAACTACACCCTACAGGTGGTGTAGTTTATTCTGACGCCAAAATCCATAAAAAACTTATTTTTAGAGAAAAATATATGAATTGCGCAAAAATCGTTAGCGGCCAAAGCATGATCATTTTATTACAAAAGGTACAAAAAAGGACACATCAGACACTTGTATGTAGATTTGATCAGGTATAACCTTTGTTACACCCACTATAGGTGGGACTTGGGTCTCCTGGGAGGGTTTTCATTGAAAAATCGCGGCAAAAAACGCGGCAAAAAACGTCCAGTGCTTTACATAGACTCCTGTAGTAAATTTTCTGCCCGGCTCTGGTGTTTTCTAGAGCATGTTGCAAAATACGACCAGTAAAAAATACGAGCAGAAAAAAGAAGCTCAGTGTAGACAGCAGGACGTTTTTACAATAGAGTCTATGGGAGATGATTACAGTCGTTTTTCCAGTGTTTTTAGAAAACGAAAAATGCTGAAAAAACAGACGTTTTTCTGTGCAGTGTAGACATAGCCATACTCTGAGCATTTATTAAAGGAAGTGTCCAGAAAATAAGCAAGTTTTAATTGTGAATTTTTTAAGCAATGTGTTTCCAATTTTCCATTTTCCATTAAAAAAGATCCTCAGAGCATACAGTTTTTACTTTGGCCACTAAGCCTCCTAAAGCAAATGTGTTATCATAGAATTACCTATTGTTTAAACCATATTTTTATGTTAATCATATTTTTTGAGAATTTTTGGTGATGTTTATTTTCTCAATTTTATCCATTCATCTAGATTTAAAAAAAATAATACTCAAATTCTGCAGTTTTCATATTGTCCACAAAGTCTAAGAATATCCTAATACTTCCTGTTCTGTAGAGATCACTCCTCAGCAGTCTCCCGATTATTCTTGCAGGCAGGATTCCAATAAAAGGTGAATCTAATTTATAGATGGCACGAGACCCACCAATCACAGTAGCAGATTGTCATAGCTCTTCTCTTTCCCCTCTCTGCACACTGACTTCTTCCTAGGTTACAGAGCAGAGAACTCTCCCATAAAAGTCAGTGAGTCAGATGCTGTTCACAGGCACCTATGCTCATGCAGCTGCTGTAAAGCATATCTCTGTATGATGTTAAAAGCAGCTCTGGCATGATGGCCGCTCCCATAAACATATGCAGAAAACAAAATATACATATAAAAAACAGCTATGAAGAAAAACATAAGTATCTATATCTGGTTTAAATTAGTTAAAAAAATAAACATTTCCTTTAATAGTCTGGCATTTTCTGTTGATTTCATTTTTCAGCATCAGTCATCTTACTTTCATTACAGGCTGGATTACAATGATAGACAACAAACAGACAGATTAGTAGCACAGAATCCACTAGTCATAGAGTTTCCAATAGTTTCCCCATGTAAAAGGTCCTGCGATCAGCCAACAAGCAAGAAAACGCTCATTGGTCAGCTGATCGCATCTTTACATCTTTTTTGTGAGGGTAAAACTGGATGAAAGTGACAGGTTACTTAAACAACTGTAGTACATCAATGATCATTCACGCTGCCATTCACCCCCTTACAATCGGGCAGTATGTAGGTCCCCTTTGCACTCAGTGACTTGAAAGAACTCAGTCACTGCCCAAATGGACAGTCATCAGCCCATGTAAGAGAAGCTTTAGGGGGAGTTCACATAGCGTATTGCAGTGCGTACTGTACGCGCCCCTGTACGCCGTGTGTTTTAGAAGTACGCGCTGGCCAGCTTGTACTTCTAAAACGCTGTGTACCAATCCCCATTCACTTTCATTTTCCCATTGTCACTTCTTTCTCCCAGCGCATAATACATGTTGAGGAAATTATTGGGTAATCTTAGCTCTCTATAAGAGCTAGGAATTCCCTTATTTGCAGGCTGTACTTTCAGCGTATTGCAGCACACCCTGCAAATGCTCCGTGTGAACAGACCCTAAGGGTATGTTCACACAGCTTATTTTGGGGCGCATTTCAGCACGTATTTCACGGCATACTGTGCTCTAATACGAGCGAAATGCGGCAATCATTAAAGGAGTTGTCTCCCCACAGGGTTTCAAAGAATGCATGAAAGAAATTCTCTGTCACTTCCTGGTTCATACTAATTTGCATAAGCTCCATGCTTGTACAGCTAAATTGTGCTTTCAGATGCTAATTAGATTAGATTAGCTTCTCAAACTACTTGCAGGACTTCTTATCTGATCCCCAAAACAAAAGCCCTAATTACAGAGCTGTTTACTTGAGATAAATCAAGCTTTTTACTGTCTGGCAGCACAGGACACTGACTGACACTGCTGACCTGTGTGATGACTCACTCTCTGTTATCTCATTGAACAAACAGCCCCAGGAGATTTGTTTACAGGTCGGTTACTGAGGGAACTGAAATAGCCATGGAGGTAATAAATTCACTTGTATCTCTTTAGGGAAAACAGAGGAACAATGCAATATATATGGAAAATG
The DNA here is from genome assembly GCA_025379985.1 of Phyllomedusa bahiana. Lineage (NCBI taxonomy): Eukaryota > Metazoa > Chordata > Amphibia > Anura > Hylidae > Phyllomedusa > Phyllomedusa bahiana. Next base: position 47,788 of record JAODAL010011378.1, read on the forward strand.
TCTTTATTTTGTGTTCCCTACAATTTGAAAGCTATTCTTTGTAGCGAGACAACCCCTTTAAGGTAATCCACAGTTCTCATAGAGAACTATGGATTACGCCTCCTCTCCCTGCTCGCACAATACGATCGTATTGTACGCGCAGGAAGATAAATGACATGTCATTTATTTGCGGCACTTTCGCGCCACGAGTAATGCATGTCTATGGGGCCGCTCCCCCCCCCCCACCCCCTGCGTTGCGGGAGTATGCGCCGTTCAGCACGACTCCACGAACACCCGGCGTAATTGTGGGGCGTAACGTACGCCCGCAATTAAGCCGTGTGAACTTACCCTTAGTCTGACATGTATGACCGTGTGATCCATCGCTGAACAGTGTGGATGGACTTTTGACACGTACTAGCAGGTTTCAGCATATTTTATTGGTGTTTTATATATTTTTTATTGTGTCTTACACTTCACTTACATCTCATAGTCATCAGTAACCTTATCATGGTATGCATCATCTCCCATCATTCATATCTAGTTTTCTTGTAATTTCTGCCATTTGATCATTCATATTTGTGTGACTAGACCCTGTCTCCACTGGGATAATAAGGTACCATCATATAAACAACCATACTCATTAGCGACGGAGACGCGTGTGCCTTGGACAGGGCCGGACTGGGAATAAAAATCAGCCCTGGCACTAAGCCCCCACCAGCCCACATACAATATCCGCCTAAAACATTCCCCTTGTTCTCGCACCTCGCCACTTTCTAAAATAAACTACACTATAAAGGTGCTTTCACACGGAGCATTTTTGGTTAGGTTTTTTTTATGTGTTTTTGGTGCGTTTTTGTGCAGAAAGGCAGAGCAGCTAATGCTGAACATTTCTGCACAAAAAAACGCATCAAAAAATGCACCAAAACTGCTCCGTGTGAAAGCCCCCTACATACAAGCAAGAAAGAAACAGTGGCGCAGAGAAACCCCTCATCACAGAGTCAGGTGCACTTGCTTTACAATCCGGGACAAGCCCACACTGACACTACATAAGCACCAGCATAACCTACAACCCCACCAATCAGATCACCAGTAGTCAGGTCACATCACATCCCCTGTATATAATCCCACACACCCCTGTATATAATCCCACACACCCCTGTATATAATCCCACACACCCCCTGTATATAATCCCACACACCCTGTATATAATCCCACACACCTCCTATATATAATCCCACACACCTCCCGTGTATAATCCCACACACCTCCCGTGTATAATCCCACACACCTCCCGTGTATAATCCCACACACCTCCCGTGTATAATCCCACACTCCTCCCGTGTATAATCCCACGCACCTCCCGTATATAATCCCACGCACCTCCCGTATATAATCCCACGCACCTCCCGTATATAATCCCACACACCTCCCGTATAGCCCACACACCTCCCGTATAGCCCACACACCTCCCGTATACCCCACACACCCCCTGTATACCCCACACACCTCCTGTATACCCACACACCTCCTGTATACCCACTCACCTCCTGTTTACCCCACACACACCCCCTGTATATAATGCCACACACCCCCTGTATATAATGCCACACACCTCCTGTATACCCACACACCCCCTGTATATAATGCCACACACCTCCTGTATACCCACACACCTCCTGTATACCCACACACCCCCTGTATACCCCACACACCCCCTGTATACCCCACACACCCCCTGTATACCCCACACACCCCCTGTATATAATGCCACACACCCCCTGTATATAATGCCACACACCTCCTGTATACCCCACACACCCCCTGTATACCCCACACACCCCCTGTATATAATGCCACATACCTCCTGTATACCCACACACCTCCTGTATACCCCACACACCCCCTGTATACCCCACACACCCCCTGTATACCCCACACACCTCCTGTATACCCCACACACCTCCTGTATACCTCACACACCCCCTGTATACCTCACACACCCCCTGTATACCTCACACACCCCCTGTATACCTCACACACCTCCTGTATACCTCACACACCTCCTGTATACCCCACACACCTCCTGTATACCCCACACACCCCCTGTATACCCCACACACCCCCTGTATACCCCACACACCTCCTGTATACCCATAGTTGCCAACTTTTGAAAATGAAAAAGTAGGAGATCTTAGTGGGCGGAGCGCTATGCGCGCCGCGGCAAAAATTTGCATGGACACGCCCATCTTGTCGGTATGCCACGCCCTTCAAAAAGCCACACCCACTCCACCTAACTGCATAACGGCTTTGGAAGAAAGCCAGGTAGATGCCCTTATAGCCAGGTAGTAGCCCCCCATAACTAGGTAGTGCCCCTTACAGGCCGGTAGATGCCCCCTTGTAGCCAAGTAGATGCCCCCTCTGTAGCCAGGTAGAGCCAAATTTGTAGCCAGGTAGATGCCCCCCTTTGTTAGCCAGGTAGGTGCCCCTTTGTTAGCCAGGTAGGGGCCCTTTTTGTTGCAGGTAGTGCCCCCTTTGTTAGCAGGTAGTGCCCCATTGTTAGCCAGGTAGTGCCCCATTGTTTGCCAGGTAGTGCCCCCATTGTTTGCCAGGTAGTGCCCCCTCTGTTGCCAGGTAGTGCCCCCATTGTTGCCAGGTAGTGCCCCATCTGTTTGCCAGGTGATGCCCCCAGTGTTGCCAGGTGATGCCCCCATTGTTTGCCAGGTAGTGCCCCATCTGTTAAACCAGGTAGTGCCCCATTTGTTGCCAGGTGATGCCCCCTCTGTTGCCAGGTAGTTGCCCTCTCTGTTAGCCAGGTAGTGCCCCATCTGTTAGCCAGGTGAGGCCCCCCTTGTGCCCAGGTGATGCACCCATTGTTGCCAGGTGATGCCCCCATTGTTGCCAGGTTGTTGCCCTGTTAGCCAGGTAGTGCCCCATCTGTTAGCCAGGTAGTGCCCCCATTGTTGCCAGGTGATGCCCCCATTGTTGCCAGGTAGTGCCCCATCTGTTAGCCAGGTAGTGCCCCTATTGTTGCCAGGTGATGCCCTCATTGTTGCCCCGTAGTGCCCCATCTGTTAGCCAGTTCGTGCCCCCCTTGTTCCCAGGTGATGCCCCCATTGTTGCCAGGTAGTTGCCCTCTCTGTTAACCACCTCGAGCCCCCTAAAGCTAATAAAAATAAAATAATAAAATCCACTCACCTTACCAGGCTCCTGCAGCGCTGCCAGCTCCCGACCGATCTCCTCAGCGACGCAGGGAAGTGAGAGCAGCCGCGCGCGTCACTTCCCCTGCGCCGCTGATCTGTATGTACGGCGCGCACAGACGCCGGACATACAGGGGGAGGAGGGAGCGCTCCCTCCTGCCTCCTCCCCGCACAGTGAGACCGCGGGCGGGTGAGTGGACGCTGCGGCTGCTTCACCCGCCTGTAGGAGCGGCCCGGCGGCGCAAGAGTAGCGCGCCAGCGCTACTCTTGCGCCGCGGTACTAGAAAGGACCCCCGCCGCCAGCAGGCGGCGGGGGGAATGCCAACTCCCCCGGGAGGGCGGGGGGGGGACCCCAAATAGCGGGACCCCCCCGCCAAAAACGGGAGAGTTGGCATGTATGTGTATACCCCACACACCCCCTGAATACCTCACACAATGAGCACACATATATACAGTACATACACAAAGACATGAACACACAGACACATGCACACATACCTTCAGTTCACAGTGAGGCGACTCACTCACTGGGGAGCTCCTGGACGGGCAGGAGATGGGCCTGGGAGATCACAGCAGGGGGCGGAGCGTTCCCTGCCAGACAGTGGCTGCACTTCCTGGCTGTGTGTGTGAGCAGCCGCCTCCTCCTCCCTCCGCAGTCCCGTCACCTCCTGCAGTCGCCCTACCTGCACTGAGCAGCCATCCTGAGCTGTGTGTGGTCCTGAGGACGCACACACAGCTCAATAGACCGTCGGGATCTGAGGTTCGGGGCACAGGCAGTCTTGTCCGGAGCTTGTGCCCCGAACAGTACTGCCTAGCGATGCCCCTGGTTACAGGCAACTCCGGCCGCTGTGGAGCATCCCGGCTCACTGCGGCGGCCCTGAGTTGTGGCGGCCGGCGGCTCTCTGTAGTGGCCGCAGCACGCCTCTAGAAGTAGTCTCAACTTGCTGGGGGCTGCGGAGAATCCCTGGCTCACTGCAGCGGCCCTCAGCTATGCACGCGACGGCCTCTGCAGTGGCCGCAGCCAAAATCAAATGTGTGCCAGTGCACAAGTGCGACGGTCCTGCTATAAGGTGAGCAGTGCCGGTAGGTATGCTCAGGCGGCCCACGTGTGTCACGGCTGCGCAGCCCGCCGGGATTTTGCCCGGTGGGACAGGTTCTCAGTCCGGGCCTGGTCTTGTACCATTCCCTGATGACTGGTGCTGCTTGGCAATTATATAGTATTGCCGGATAATAGTTTCCTGGAGGGGGGGTTGCATTAATGACAACTTATCACCTGTCCACATGATAGGTGATAAGTGTCTGTCTTAGCATTGTGACCTCTGCTGATCACAAGGATCGTGGTTCTGAGTGCCCTGAGTCTGAATGGACTGGTGGTTAAGTATGAATATTGCAGCTCCATTCAAACTCAATGAGAGTCCCGAACATGGCTGAGTGGCAGTCCCTTAAGCTTTCGTTAGAGCGATATACTCGACTGCCTTTCCATTAAAACGGGCGATCTCAGTACCCTCATGATCAGCAGCCAGACACTTATCACCTATCCTATTTCAACCTATGTGAAAGAATCCAGGAAGATAACAACTGAATTTTGTGTGTACCTATTGGCAAATAGCTCAAACCCGGTAAGACACATGTATGAAAAAAGTCTAAGTCTAAGACTTTCTTTGTTGCCTATAGCAACCAATCAGAGCTCCCCTTTCATTTTTTCAGAGCACTATATGAAATTAAAGGTGAGCTCTGGCTGGTTGCTATGGGTAACAAAGAAAGGCTTAGACCTAGACAGTTTTCATACATGTCCCCCACTGTATTGAAAGGATAAGTTATCGTTCCCTTACTGATAACATTTGATCATTTAGGGCACATGTACTAAACATAAGCTCTGTGGGACGAATCCAGCCCGCCATGTCATTTTATGTGGTCTGTGAGAGCTTCGGGAACAGGAATGGATAAGTTCTGGGTGCAGAAGGACCAGCATTGCTGGGAGCTCATGATAGAAAGTAAAATTGCTAAAAGGTTTTCAATGATTTCTATGGAAAGGTAGGTATTCATGTGTAAGAATCCATATATGTGGGTTTCCAGCTACTAAACCTCCAGTGATATGACTAGAGCTAGCTGATTAGTTCTCTGATATCTTCCATTGATGCATTTTATTTCATGTGTACCATATCCAGACAGTTGCCTAAAATACTCTTAGATCAATAAACTATAGAATGAAACTGTATCTTAGATAGCTGCTTTTCCATTGATTTATGTGTGGGGTCAGAGTTACAAGCTCTGGAAAAAAAATCATCGATCCCACCTTTCCTCCAGTGGTTAGAATTAACAGCCCAAAACTAAATTTCACAGAAAAGAACACTAACAAAAGGCCTTGCTACTAAAATTTCACATTTAATATTTTACTCTAAAATATGCACACAATGGCCATATATAACCTAAACACAAAATGTCTCAATACCACTTATCCCTATTCATACATTCCTCACAAGATTGGGTATCCACTATATGTTAAGGGGGTTTTATCATTTCATTAAATGGTCTTCAGAATAAGGGGACAGTGAAAACAAGCAACTTTGCAATTGGATGTCATTAGCAAAGCTGTCTTGTATTCACAGTATTCCTTATCTTGTGTTTTTGTTTACACTGATATCTAGTCCTGGTCGAATCCCTCCGGATCCCTCCTCCTTGCATTTCACTAGCTGAGAGCTCATTTACATTCTGTACAGCCCCCCGGTCGATTCACGGAGCTGTGTCTCTCACTCAGAGTAAGGGACCGTCACATTTTCACTTTATACAGCCAGAAGAAACAGAATTACACTGAAGGGCTTACACAATCAGGAAACAGCACAATTTGTGTCGATCCCTGCCTGACTCAGAGTTAGGGGCTGTAGCATTTTCTCTCTCCACACCCAGCAAAAAAAGACTGCAACAGATTCTACAATGAGAAAACATAACAGTTTTGTCCCGTTGCCTAACTCTCCCGCATAGAAGCGAGATCTGTGCCGTTCATAGAGCTGTAACACATCTCCAGCTGTGAGAGGAGAAGAGTGCTTAGTCTAGATTGAATGCAGCCTGTGCTGATAGGGAGAAACACAGTGACATGTGGACTCAGAGAGGGGGGGGGGGGGAGTCTCGGGAGCCAGCATGCACAGTGAAGGGGGGGATGATGTCACCCAGCTGGGAGGAGAAGAAACGCTCCTGCATTTCCAGAGTTGAGAAGCTGAGGGCAGTGTGAATCAGCCGAACTAAGGAAGCGATACATCCCCTTTAATACAAACATATTTTGATGAATCGTCCATTATTAAGGTAATAGGGAATGATAGCGTAACCTTTGGCTTCTAGACCTAATAATGGCCCTACATTAACACCTATCCATAAAGACGGAGTAATCGTCCCAAAAGGGACGGCCCCATCCACCGCTGGCTGACCCTATATCACCCTAATTCTTAAAGGGGTTTTGCCATGATGTAATGTTGACGTGGGATCCTCCAAAATGAGTATTTAATCACTTTTCTAAATATATGTGATTACAAAAAAGTGAAGACTCTGAGAGCTACAGCATTGCTCAGTCCCCCTTAGTTACCTGAAAGTTTACATTAGACACGACCAGAGGAGCTGACAGGAGCTGATCTGGCCGAGCTTGCGTGAAACACTTCTTATCTGATGACAGGGAACATGAATGAGCTTTCAAGGGACTATGGAGAAAGTGCAGTGCATGAGTCTGTCTGCTGTATAGAGAATCCACTGTTGTAATGTTATTATTTGAGTTAACTTTTGAGATACTCCCTTATTCCTCACTCTTTGCTCACCCCCTCCCTCTCACCCCTGCAGCATTCATGACTTAGCATGATTTGTTTATATTTTCCCCTGGAGCTGATAAGGAGGTAAGGAAATCACTTCATGGCAAAACCCCTTTAATAGAAATAGAGAATACAAAGAGGAATGTACAAACAAACATACAATAGTATATACCTAACTGCTAAAACATGTGTCCCTTAAATGACAGAAGCATATCTCATCTATCCCCTTAGTTTTAAATAGAAGTAAAGTATATAAAAGGGAATATACCAAAGAATATGCATAAAGGTATATACTTAGCTGCTCAACATATGTCCTTAGATGACAGGAACATATCCCATGTATGCCGACGCGTTTCTCCCCTCTGATATACAAGGGTTCCTCAGGGGATCCTTAATCATGGCACCAATATATTCACCTGGGTCTATCATGACTGGGAGCGACTCTACATAAGGTTTCCCACATCTTTTGCTCTTTGGTGCCATGATTAAGGATCCCCTGAGGAACCCCTGTACATCAGAGGGGGGACACGCGTCGGGATACATGGGATATGTTCCTGTCATCTAAGGACATATGTTGAGCAACTAAGTATATACCTTTATGTATATTCTTTGGTATATTCCCTTTTGTATATTTTACTTCTATTTAGAACTAAGGGGATAGATGATATATGCTCCTGTCATTTAAGGGACACATGTTTTAGCAGTTAGCTATGTACTATTGTATGTTTGTTTGTACATTCCTCTCTGTATTCTCTATTTTCTATTAAGAATTAGGGTGATATAAGGTCAGCCTACGGTGGATGGGGCCGTCCCTTTTGGGACGATTACTCCTTCTTTATGGATAGAAATTAATGTAGGGCCATTGTTAGGTCTAGTAGCGAAAGGTTACGCTATCATTCCCTATTACCTCAATAATGGACGATTCATCAAAATACGTTTGGGTATCCACTATACGTTAATACAATCTTGTGAGGAATGTATGAATAGGGGTAGGTGGTATTGAGACATTTTGTATCTAGTTAATATATAGCCATTGTGTGAACATTTTAGAGTAAAATATTAAAGGTTAAATTTTAGTAGTAAGGCCTTTTGTTAGTGTTCTTTTCTGTGAAATTTACAAGCTCTGAATGCATAGGCCATTAAGACCTGTGGCACCCCGTTCAGTAGAGGTCACCATAAGGGTGGTCTTGGACGTTAATTATAACTTATGACTTATCACATGTTGGCATAAGGCATCTATAGTGATCTAAGTTTGGTTCAGTAGAACTGTGCAGGGTCTAGTTGTTGGCATTTTATGAAAGTAGTTTTATTAATTTTAAGAGGATGACCCTTATGCTTTATGTAGACCAAGAACAAGCCCTTTGTAGAAGCCTTTCCAATGCTATAGGACACGATCAAAGTGCTGTCTTTTGCTCTGTATTTACGAGCTATGTTCACAAAAGCCTTACGAGATGGTGCATGGAAGCCTTGAGTTTTGTACCACTAATGAATGTGTGCCATTGCGAGACACGTTTATGCACCAAAAAGTGATGCATTGAGTGTATGTGGCAAAATTTTTCTCAGCCTCATCACTATGAAATTGGTACGGCTTGGTTCGAGAGTTTTGCACATAAATGTGACGTATCATACAAATCTGTCCAACACGCCCCTATAAAATTGACACATACAAAAGTGTCGGGTCTGTCACTTGCTTGCACCAGATTTCGGCGTAGGACAGTTCATACATTTGACAGGGCTACAACACATTTTCTGGCTCAAAGCACGCCAGCCCCATTTATACACATTGCCCTTGGTCTTTATTGACTTATGTGGAGAGCTGCTTTCTAGCTCTACTGAGTGGTCCCCAATTTGTGGCTTGGAAGCCAGATGTGGTTCACAACTCCCTGTTTTGTGGGTCATCATCAGTTTAGGTGGTTTTATTCCACCAAGTCAAATTTGAAATGACAAAAGTCTATCTACTAATTGAATTTTCAGGATCTGAGTCTAGCTCTTGACCACCACTTGAATTTAAATGTGGTTAAGGCTATGTTCACACGGGTTACGCCGTGTGGCCGGGGGCGGGGGAGCGAGCGGGGGGCCGGCACTTCGCCGGCCCATAGACAATCATTACTAGCGGCGCGTATACGCCGCTAGAAAATGACATGTCAATTATATCCCCCCTCGGCGTATTCGCCGAGCAGGGAGAGGAGACGTAATCCATAGTTCTCTATGAGAACTGTGGATTACCGTAATGAATGGGCCGTTTTCAGCCCGTAATTTGCGCACTTCGGCGCGTTATTACGGACCGAAGTAAGGCCCATTTTAAGCCGTGTGAACATGGCCTAAGGGTGGAGGACCAATGCAAAGTGAAATGAGTGCATGAACCCAGATATCTAAAACAGCTGTGGTTTTCCAGTTCCTGGACCTCTAGTTTTGTAACTTCTAAGGCTATGTTCACACGGCTTAATCCTGGACGTATTTCGGTCCGTAATTACGCGCCGGAGTGCGCAAATTACGGGCTGAGTACGTCCTAGTAACTACGGTAATCCACAGTTCTCATAGAGAACTATGGATTACGTCTCCTCTCCCTGCTCGGTGAATACGCCGAGGGAGGAGATAATCATACATGCCAACTCTCCCGTTTTTGGCGGGGGGTCCCGCTATTTGGGGTCCCCCCCCCCCCGCCCGCCCGGGGGAGTCGTCATTTCTCCCCCGCCGCCAGCAGGCGGCGGGGTCCTTTAAATGGCCGCGGCGCCGAGTAGCGCTGGTGCGCTACTCCGGCGCCGCCGGTCCGTTCCCACGGGCGGGTGAAGCGGGCGCAGGGTCCGCTCACCTGCCCGCAGTCTCACTGTGCGGGGAGGAGGCAGGAGGGAGCGCTCCCTCCTCCCTCCGTATGTCCGGCGTCTGTGCGCGCGGTACACACAGATCAGCGGCGCAGGGGAAATGACGCGCGGCTGCTCTCATTCCCTCTGCGTCGCTGAGGAGATCGGGCAGGAGCCTGGTCAGGTAAGTGGAATTTATTATTTTATTTTTATTAACTACATGGGGGGCTCGGCCTGGCTACAATGGGGGGGGGGGTGTCTACCTGGCTGGCTACTATGGGGGCAATACCTGGCTGGCTACAATGGGGGCAACTACCTGGCTGGCTACTAAAGGGGGGCAACTACCTGGCTGGCTACTAAAGGGGGCACTACCTGGCTGCTACTACAGGGGGCACTACCTACCTGGCTGGCTACTAAAGGGGGCACTACCTACCTGACTATAAAGGGGGCAACTACCTGACTACTAAAGGGGGCAACTACCTGACTATTAAAGGGGGCACTACCTGGCTACAATGGGGGGGGGGTCTACCTGGCTGGCTACAATGGGGGCAATACCTGGCTGGCTACAATGGGGGCAACTACCTGGCTGGCTACAATGGGGGCAACTACCTGGCTGGCTACAATGGGGGCATAACCTGGCTGGCTACAATGGGGGCAACTACCTGGCTGGCTACTAAAGGGGGCACTAACCTACCTGGCTGGCTACTAAAGGGGGCACTACATACCTGACTACTAAAGAGGGCAACTACCTGACTACTAAAGGGGGCAACTACCTGACTATTAAAGGGGGCACTACCTGGCTACAAAGGGGCAACTACCTGGCTAACAAAGGGGGGCATCTACCTAGCTACAGAGGGGGCATCTACCTTGCTACAAGGGGGCATCTACCTGCCTGTAAGGGGCACTACCTGGTTATGGGGGGGCTACTACCTGGCTATAAGGGCATCTACCTGGCTTTCTTCCAAAGCCATTATGTAGTTAGGCGGAGTGGATGTGGGTTTTTGAAGGGACGTGGCACACAAAAAGATGGGCGTGTCCATGCAAATTTTTGCCCCGGCGCGCTACGCGCGCCACCCTCTTCAATCTCTTGCTTTTCCATTTTCAAAAGTTGCCAACTATGGAGATAATTGACATGTGAATTACCAGCGGCCGTATACGCGCTGCTGGTAATAAATGTCTATGGGCCAGCGAGGTGCGGGCCCCCCCGCTCACTCCCCTGCCCCCTCCCTCGTCCACACGGCGTAATTGCGGGGCGTAATTACGTCCCGCAGTTAAGCCGTGTGAACATAGCCTTAGGGTGCTTTCACGCAGCAGAGTTGTGCATCAAAACTGCGCTGTGTGAAAGCACCTTAACATGTAACATTTCTAAAAATGCTGAAAATGGAAACCCCCTGAAACAAATACCATTCTTTGTGTGTGCACCTGGAGAGGATCTGTGGGAGGAAGTATGTAAAGCATACAAAACTAGGATGTTGGAGTAGACCTGATGTACATGAGTTGCCGCTGGGCTTTCTAAAGACATAAAGAGAGGAAACAAATACGTACATTGAATAATGGCTGTAATATGACTAATCATTGCTCATCTGTAGACGAAGGTGCAATGTATTGAGCTGTAGTATAAAGCATCACAACTATATTGTCTACATGAAAACTAACATTGAGAGATTGTGAAAACATGATTCACCACAATGAGTTCAGGAAGCAAAAGAAGGATGAGCATGCACAGGAGGCCATTGTGTTCTGCAGCACAGATTGCATTGACAGATGTCTTCTTTAGGGTCATTTTAGGAGTAACCTTTGCCCCTAAACACAAGTTTTTCTTCACTTTGTTAAATGCTTCAATGAAATATGAAGTCACGTCTTAGAGAAATAAAGACTATGGGCCACATGTATGAAAACGGTCTAGGTTTAAAATTCACTTTGTTGCCCATAGCAACCAATCAGATTGCCCCTTTTGATTTCATATAGTGCTCTGGAGAAATTAAAGGGACGCTCTGATTGGTTGCAATGGGCAAAATAGTGAGTTTTAGACCTAGACAGTTTTCATACATGTGGCCCTATGATTGATTAAGAACAAATGTAGATTGATCGATCTCTGTAGCTCTTCTACTGACATAATGAAAATGTTTGCATCAGGATTTTTCCATAGTCCTCTATAAAGCCAACTATTCTCCTATAATACAATCTCTCAATAAACAGCAGAAATGTAGTTCACATAGCTTTTATGTTTGCTGTTCATGGTATCCGTCTTGATACAGTGAGAAATGTATTCTGACGGAAACTGCGGTAGAGCCTTGATTCAGCCCTAGAGTTCTGTAAGGCAAACGTAGTACGAATTGGACTCCATTTGCCCTCTACAGTAGCACACTATTGCACCCATCAAGGCTCTGCTGCACTATCTATGTGCATGAATTGGGACATTGTGGAATATGATTGTTCCCTTGTGTTTTAAATATTTTTATCTGGTCTTTCTTTGTATTTTACGATGACGGGCCAAAACTGACCTGAAATGCGTCGGTGGAAATTGGAGAGCTCTTGTTACATGCTGGTGGAATTAGGTTTCAAATGTTTTAATTTTCCTTTCCCAGATTACAAGTGAGTGCTGGAAATTCATCATTCCAATTTTTAGAGGGGTGTGTCTCAGCAGACACTGATTGTCAGAACTGGTTGGACAATCTCAGACTGCGTAAGAACATGCTCCCAATTGGTAACACCCAGCTGACAGATTGTTAATTCATTTCTAGGAGCAATAATGGGGACCCACACAAGATAAAGATCTGAAGGAATATGCTCCAGTATTGTTATTTCATGTGGTACACTATTGTTTATTAAAATACACGTCAGCCGATGTCACAGTTCCTCTTTAAAGGGGTTTTGCCACAAAATAAAATTGACGTGGGAAGCTTGCAAATTACGTAATAAACTTTTTCACTATTCATCATTATTAAAAATTCTGTACCATTTTTGTAGCTGCTCCCTTAGTGATCCCTAGTGTACAGCTCGTCTCCAGGGGACACGACCAGTGCTGAGAGCTCCTCAGTCCTATCCGCACATGCTCAGACATCACCTCTCCTCTCAAGCAGCTACTGTCAGTCTCTTCCCTGCTTAGTAATCACACACTCACTGCTGAGAGAGAGTCCAACCCCAGATGCTGTCATTCTACTCCTGTCCTCTGTACGCCTTAGTAATTAGTCAAACACTGCAGATAAATAAAAAGAAAAAAGAATCCTCAATCAGGTATGTACATTGATAAAGAGAAAAAAAAATCCACAGGTTTGGTTCCTGCAGTGATTTAAACCTAGGACCCCTGTGCTGTGAGGCAAAAACTATTACCACTGAGGTACTTTGTATCTACTTACAGCTCTTTACATAAACAGACCTTTGTTTGACTAGAGTGAGCACATTGTGGAGAAAGACATGCTGATGTCAGCCTGCTGGGTCACATGATATGTGGTTCAAACTAATGACACGGCCCTTTCTGAGCACACTGAAAGCTGAAGTGAGGAATAGAGGACAATATATGCCTTTGTGGCAAAACCACTTTAAGGTTTTATTTCTATTATAGCATTGCAGTGGAGGTACGGACTTGTACAGCTTTACCTGGCAATAACAGATAAATGACTTTGAAGCGCCTGGAAGAGTGAAATGTTTCTTTATTCTCTTCTGAAATTCTTATTGCATAAAAAGATTCCATAGCAAACAAAATCTGGTGGCCCTACTAAATCAATGGGAATCATCTGGCAGATGTCAGCCCACTTATTGTGGTAATTATATCCAGGAATAATCTCTTTTTGTATAGGATCCTGTTGCTTTTTATTTCTTGCAGGAAATCCCTAATGTGGTATTCTTCTCGGAGCAGGACAGCTGCACACCTGTATAATAGAAATACTGGGGGATTGAAAACCTTATTGAAAACTTTAATAAAAATTTACAGTAAAAAAAATAAAAAGAAATACTTGGGAATTGTATAAAGCTTCCTTATTGGGAAATATTTCCAATAAGATGTAGAATGTTATAACTTGAAAGTCTAGGGTGACATGTAAATATGGTTTATGAGGAGTGAACAGTGTCAAAGCCTCTGGGACATGCATCTATCTCAGGAACCAGCCTCCAAAAGTGTTGGCTCGGAATGGAGATTCATTCATGCTTGCACACAACTCTTCGTTCTGTTCTATGGGAGTTGTGAGTAGAGGTTAGTGCTGTGTTTAGCAGTACTCAAAGCTCCCATGGAACAGAATGGAGAGTCATGCAAATGCACGACTGGCTCTTCATTCTGAGCCAACACTTTCATTTGTTTTTGTTATTGAGATATACCATCAGAGTCTATGGTGGGAGCTCCCCTTTAAATAGAACTCATAGTTTCATAGTTTGTAAGGCCGAAAAAAGACAAGACGTCCATCCAGTTCAGCCTGCTGTGCTAAGGTGTTGATCCAGAGGAAGGCAAAAACCCCCAATGAGGTAAAAGCCAATTGTCCTCATTTTAGGGAAAAATTCCTTCCCGACTCCAATCTCTCAATCAGAAAAATCCCTGGTTCAATGACCCCTTTCCTGAATCCTAGACACTATAACTTGTTATATTATTACGCTCCAGAAATGCATCTAAACCATTTTTGAACGCCGTTATTGAATTCACAATGACAAGTCCCTCTGGCAGAGAATTCCATAGTCTCACTGCTCTTACAGTAAAGAATCCCTTTCTATGTTTATGTAGAAACTTTTGTTCCTCAAGACGTAGAGGATGCCCCCTTGTTCTATATACAGCCCTGGGTATAAATAAATCTTGGGAGAGATCTCTATATTGACCTTTGATGTATTTAAACATATTTATTATGTCCCCCCGAAGCCGTCTTTTCTCTAAACTAAATAACCCTAATCTTGCTAATCTTTCTGGGTACTGTAGTCCACCCAGTCCTTTTATTATTTTTTGTTGCCAGCCTTTGTACCTGTTCAAGCTTTACAATGTGTTTCCTGTGCACTGGTGCCCAAAACTGTACACAATATTCCATGTGTGGTCTAACCAGTGACTTGTATAATGGGGAAAAATGTTCTCATCATGTGCCTCTATGCCCCTTTTAATACACCCCATGATCCGATTAGCCTTGGCAGCTGCTGCCTGACATTGGCTGCTACAGTTAAGTTTACTGTCCACTAGGATTCCCAAGTCCTTCTCCATGTCACTTTTACCCAGTGTTTTTCCATTTAACATGTAATCATGTAATGGATTTTTCCTCCCCATGTGCATAACCTTGCATTTATCTGTGTTAAACCTCATCTGCCATTTCCCTGCCCAGGCCTCCAACTTATCCAGATCCCTTTGTAATAACACATTATCCTCTATTGTGTTGATTACGTTACAGAGCTTAGTATCATCTGCAAAGATTGATATTCTACTGTGTAATCCCTGTGTAAGATCATTTATGAAAATGTTAAAGAGGATAGGGCCCAATACTGACCCTTGTGGTACCCCACTAGTAACAGCGATCCAGTCTGAGTATGTACCGTTAATTACTACCCTTTGTTTTCTATCAGTGAGCCAGTTGCTTACCCATTTGCACACATTTTCCCCCAGTCCAAGCATTCTCATTTTATTTACCAACCTTTTATGTGGCACCGTATCAAATGCTTTAGAAAAATCTAGATATATGCTTTTGAAACCAAAATTCTTCACATTAGTGGATTGCATTATGAGCAGTTTCTTATTTGGAGACTAGGATGCTCTTCTCACACCATAAAGGGGTTTTCACAAAAGTTGCACTCCCCTTTATGCCTGCCTCAGACTGCCACTACCTGTTCAGGCTATAGGTGATTTTACAGCAGTGACCAACATTTCAGTTCTGGTATCTCCTATTCCTAGCTGAGCCTATTGGGGGGGGGACATGGGTGATGGTGGGTGAGAGGGGGCAGGTTTGAAAGAAAAAAAAAAACACTTTCCAAGCAGGATGTCAGGCTTTAAATGTGAGCTAACAGAGTTTCATTTGTCATGTGAGGAAGCTCATAGTCAGGGGCGTAACTAGAAATGGCAGGGCCCCATAGCAAACTTTACAATAAGGCCCCCCCATCCGAAAAAAAAAAATAACTTATCATGTGTTCCGTCAAGAATGACAGAAAAAATTGTGTACACCAGACACATCCCTCACACGCCACTCACACGTCGGACACATCCCACACACACTAGCCACTCACATGCGGGTCACATCCTGCACACGCCAGTCACATCCCGCACATGCCAGCCACTCACACGCCGCTCACATCCCGCACACGCTGGCCACTCACATGCCTGTCACATCCTGCACACGCCAACCACTCACACGTCGGCCACATCCCGCACACGCCAGCCACTCACACGCCGCTCACATCCTGCACATGCCAGCCACTCACACGTCGGCCACATCCCGCACATGCCAGCCACTCACATACGGGTCACATACCGCACACGCCAGCCACTGACACGTCGGCCACATCCCGCACACGCTGGCCACTCACATGCCTGTCACATCCCGCACACGCCAGCCATTCACACGTCGGTGACATCCCGCACACGCCAGCCACTCACACGCCGCTCACATCCCGCACATGCCAGCCACTCACACGTCGGCCACATCCCGCACATGCCAGCCACTCACATACGGGTCACATCCCGCACACGCCAGCCACTCACATGTGGGTCACATCCCGCACACGCCAGATGTCCCACTTAAAAAGATGAGAGAGACCTGTTATTGACATCATAGGTCGACCTCAACTATGAGCGACAAAATGAGAAAACAAATCCAGAAAATCACATTGTCTGATTGGAAAGAATTTATTTGCAAACTATGCAAGATTTCTGGCTCTCACAGGCCTGTAACTTCTTCTTTAAGAGGCTCCTCTGTCCTCCACTCATTACCGGTAGTAGGAGCACCTGTTTGAACTTATCAGTATAAAAGACACCTGTCCAAAACCTCAAACATTCACACTCCAAACTCCACTGTGGTGTAGTCCTGCACCAGACTGGGAAGACTGAATCTGCAATAGGCAAGCAGCTTGGTGTGAAGAACTCAACTGTGGGAGCCCTAATTAGAAAACAGAAGACATACAAGACCACTGATAATCTCCCTCCATCTGGGGCTCCACACAAGATCTCACCCCGTGGGGTCAAAATGATCACAAGAACGGTGAGCAAAAATCCCAGAACCACACAGGGGGACCTAGTGAATGACCTGCAGAGACCTGGGACCAACATAAAAAAGGCTACCTTCAGTAACACACTATGCCACCAGGGAGTCAGATCCTGCAGTGCCAGACGTGTCCCCTGCTTAAGCCAGTACCTGTCCGGGCCCGCCTGAAGTTTGCGAGAGACCATTTGGATGATCCAGAAGAGTATAGGGAGAATGTCATATGGTCAACTGAAACCAACGTACAACTGTTGGGTAGAAACACAACTTGTCGTGTTTGGAGGAGAGAGAATGCTGCGTTGCATGCAAAGAACACTATACCTACTGTGAAGCATGGGGGTGGCAGCATCATGCTTTGGGGCTGTTTTTCTGCAAAGGGACCAGGACGACTGATTTGTGCACATGAAAGAATGAATGGGGCCATGTATCGTGACATTTTGAGGCAAACCTCCTTCCATCATCAAAGGCATTGAAGATGAAACGTGGCTGGGTCATTCATCCAGACAATGAGCCCAAGCAAACCGCAAGGGCAACGATCAAGTGGCTTCGTAAGAAGCATTTCAAGGTCCTGAAGTGGCCTAGCCAGTCTCCAGATCTCAATCGCATAGAAAACCTTTGGAGGGAGTTGAAAGTCCATGTTGCCCAGCGACAGCCCCAAAACATCACTGCTCTAGAGGAGATCTGCATGGAGGAATGGGCCAACATACCAGCAACAGTGTGTGCCAACCTTGTGAAGACTTACAGAAAACGTTTGACCTCTGTCATTGCCAACAAAGGATATATAGCAAAGTATTGAGATGAACTTTTGTTATTGACCAAATACTTATTTTCCACCATAATTTGCAACTAAATTCTTTCCAAATCAGACAATGTGATTTTCGGGATTTGTTTTCTCATTTTGTCTCTCATACTTGAGGTCGACCTATGATGGCAGTTACAGGCCTCTCTAATCTTTTTGAGTGGGAAAACTTGCACAATTGGTGGCTGACTAAATACTTTTTTTCCCACTGTATTAACATATAGTCAACATCCCAGCCACTGCTGTAGCCTGTTAGAACAAAAATGTGGACAGTAACCTAGGAAACTTGTGTGCAAAAGCAGGAGATAATATATGATCTTACTCTTAAATGAATCAATGGAAAGCTTCAAAACCTCGTCCAAAACCTTGTTGTGGTTTTAGTTGCATTTTTGTCAAAACCTCCTGCTGCATTGAGGCACTTTGCAGATGAGGTTTCGACGCTGATTTGGAGGCTGAAAATTCAACGTCCAAATAGGCCGTGTGAATTTACCCTTTTACTCCTTGGGGCCCCAGAGATTTAAAGGGATACTAAAATCACAAATTTTTGTTCACATATTGACTAGAAATATTTGATAATATGGATTTTTTTTTTTGATTGGGTGTTTTTTTTAATATATATATATAATTTGTTCACATTCCCCTATGTACATGACATCCTAGTTTATCTCCGAGCTCTGGTAACAACAGCAGTGAAAGGATCGCTTGACGGTTCTATTCCAGGTCAGCTATGACCTGAAAGGTGTAATTCTTACCAGCAGGACTGATGTGTGGACAAAACTGGAACCCTCTCCCCCATGCAGAAATAGATGACTCCATTATCCTTTCATGTATCTGTATTGACATTTCCCTGTTAGTCTAGTCTAATATTACCTATCCATGCCCAGAGAACAAAACAGCGATATTATTATGTTATTACCTACTATTTGTATGGAGACTACATAGAAATAAGCAGCAGCTACAGTAAGGTGAGCTTAGTCTGCATGGCCATTCAGGAGTTTTCTCTCTTCACTGTAAGGCTATGTTCACACGGCTTAAAATGGGACGTATTTCAGTCCGTACTGCGCGAATTACGGCAGAAATACATCCCAGTCATTATGGTAATCCACAGTGCTCATAGAAAACTATGGATTACGTCTCCCCTCCCCGCTCGGCGAATCCGCCGCGGGGGGACATAATTGACATGTGAATTACCAGCGGCGTATACGCGCTGCTAGCAATAATAGTCTATGGGCCGGCGAGGTGCCGGCCCCCCACTCCCGCCCGCCGCCGTCCACACGCCGTAATTGCAGCCCCGCAAATAGGCCGTGTGAACATAGCCTAAGAGCTAAAAAAGGACAAGATTCTATGTTATTGTTAATATTATTGGACTACTAAAGATTCTAAAAAATAATAATAATATAAGTCGTAACACAAATATTCCTTTTTGATGGAAATGTCCCCTTTAAGTTATGCTTCTGCTGCAGATGATCCCAAATATCTTCTATGTATGGTAACAGGGCTGAGTACGTTTCACTTAATTACATTTTATTACAGTAATTGACTGATGGATTGCGGCCTATATGGATGTTTCTTCATAGGGTCTGTAAGCTAAAAAATTTCCTGCTTATTCAGCCGTATCACTCAGGAGGAGAACAGACTCAGCAGCGCACACTGACTGCATATTAAGAAGGAATCCGCACCTCCCTGGTAACCCTGTAAACCATGTCAATGCTTCTCACTGGCAGAGATCTTTTATGCTGTTTGGCAGGCTAGTCGGGCTGATAACCAGGGTAAATAGGCCGATTCCCAGGGCTTATTGTCCTATGTACAAAGCCTTTCCCATTTACAGCGCACTGTGGGGGAAGGGACATTGTACACGTTGCTGACATGGTGTTTGGACGTCTTTCAGGGTTTGCTGGTCAGATCTGCTGGGATTCTTGCAGCTACAGTAAAATGTCCAAGGTTGCTTAGGGAAGTTTACAGCGAGAACAGTAGCAGTGATAGTTTTTGCTGACGATGCTGCATTTCCAGTGACCAGTATAAAACAATGCATTTCAAGTGAGTGGTAATTGCTGCGGTGTAATTAATGAAATGAGCGTTGGCTTATAATATTGGTGTAGAAAGAGGGTTCTGAACACAATAGACAATATTTGGGTGCTCAGTGGAAAAGGACTGGTCCACAATATAATTATATAACTCATGGCACACCTCGGATTGCAGTGAAGCATATGCTGACAATTTTACTTACATTGTAGATATGATGAAGAATCATACAATAGAGCGACTCTCACTATTATAAATTGGTATTGGGTCAATAGAGCGCCTGTATCCAGATGAATGATGTGACGTTTCAACTTCAATTAGCCTTTATCAGGTGCCTCTGAAGGTAAATATGCTGAACATAAGTATATATATATGTGTATATATATATATATATATATAATATATATATATATATATATATATATATTATATAAATATATATATATATTATGCATGAACAAGAAAAATGATGGGAAGAAAGTAGGTTCAGAAAAGTAGAGGAGAAAACATTGCTCTCAAAAAGGGAAAGAGTAGGTGAATAGAGAATAAGAGTAACTAAGAGGGAGAAACAGTAACAAATAGGCGTAAAGAAAGGAGTAAAAAGTTTATGAATTAGTAAACATAGAGGGACATGTATGAACCTAGCATCTATCGCCTCTGTACTTAATAGTGTACGATCCGACAGTATGTATGAAAGCGTCTCACAGCACTTTATAAATGTGTCCCGTTCTACGCCAAAAGTAGTTTCAGTCATGCCACTTTGACACTGGCGTGAATTTGTATGACAGCTTTGCACCAAACTTTGGTGTCGTGTTTGCTGCAGATTGTGCCAATATATAAATATATATATATATATATATATATATATACATACACAGCATCTCACAAAAGTGAGTACACCCCTCATGCTTCTGTGAATATTGTATTATATCTTTTCATGGGACAACACTGAAGATATTACAGCTTGATATAATGTAAAGTAATCCTTGTACAGCTTGTACAACAGTGTAAATTTTGTGCGTCGTGAAACTAACTCAACACACAACCGTCAATCTCTAAATCGCTGGCAACAAAAGTCAGAGCACCTCTAATTGAAAATGGACAAATTGTACCCAACTTGCCATTTTCCCTCCATGGTATCATGTGACTTTTAAGTGTTACAAGGTCTCAGGTGTAAATGGGGAGCAGGTGTGTTAAATTAGTTGTTATCGCTCTCTCTCTCTCTCTTATACTGGTCACTGGAAGTTCAACATGGCATCTCATGGCAAAGAACATGGCACCTCATGGCACCTCATGGCAAAGAATAATTGCTCTTCATAAAGATGGCCTAGGCTATAAGAAGATTGCAAAACACCTGGAAACAGAAGCTACAGCTCAGTGACCAAGACCAAACAGCAGTTTAACAAGAAAGGTTCCACTCAGAACAGGCCTCGCCATGGTCAACCAAAGTAGTTGAGTGCACGTACTCAGCGTTATATCCAGAGATTGTCTTTTCAAAATAGGCATGCCTACTGCTAGCATTTCTGCAGAAGTTAAAGGGTTGGCCTGTCAGTGCTCAGACCATAAGACTTACACTGCATCAAATTGGTCTGCATGGCAGTCGTCCCAGAAGGAAGCCTTTTTTTAAAGATGATACACAAGAAAGCCTGCAAACAGTTTGGTTAAGACAAGCAGACTAAGGATGTGGATTACTGGAACCATGCTCTGTGGTCTGACGAGACCAAGATAAACTAACCTGGTCCAGATGGTGTCATGCGTGTCTGATGGCAACCAGATGAGGAGTACAAAGACAAGTGTGTGTTGCCTACAGTCAAACATAGTGGTGGGAGTGTCATGGTTTGGAGAGCTACAGTTCGTTGAGGGAACCATGCATGCCATACATGTCTGACATACTGAAGCAGAGCATGATCCCCTCTCTCCCGGGCTGCTGGGCAGTATTCCAACATGATATCGACCCCAAACATACCTCCAAAACGACCACTGCCTTGCTAATTAAATAAGGGTAAAGGTTCTGGACTGGCCAAGCATGTCTCCAGACCTAAACCATATTGAGCATCTGTGGGGTATCCTCAAATGGAATTTGGAGGAGCACAAGTTCTCTAATTTCCACCAGCTCTGTGATGTGGTCATGGAGGAATGGTAGAGGATTCCATTAGTTGCAACCTTTGAGGCTCTAGTGAACTCCGTGTCCAAGAGAGTTAAGGCAGTGCTGGTAAATAATGGTGGCCACACAAAATATTGACACTTTGGACATAATTTGTTCATTTTCATTTAGGGGTGTACTCACTTTTGTTGTCAGTGTTGTCAGGATTAGACATTGATGTGTTGCGTTATTTTGAGGGCACACCAAATTCACACTGTTATTCAAGCTGTACACTGACTACTTTACTTGGTATAAAAGTTTCATATCTTCAGTGTTGTCCAATGAAAACATATAATATAGTATTTACAAAAATGTAAGGGGTGTACTTGCTTTTCTGAGATACTCTAGATGACAGTATATGATAAAGATGATCCTCAGCTGTGGACAGTTGTCCTCAAGCAGCCCCTTATTGCTGTGGTGCCATTGCTTATTCTCTTTAATGGCGTATGCAGCATGTTCATAAAACTGCTCATAGACGCACAGAAGGGAGTGAATTTTTCACCCACAACAATATCATTCATTCTGGTGGAGAACATATTGCATTGTAAAGCGATTAAAAGGGCTAGTTTCTCATTGCACTTTGATCCCATTCTGAACCTCCCTTGTGGGTATCTGTCAGGAAAAGGTATCCCAATGGATTCCGCTATGTATCCATAGCAAAAAACAGTTCAGACGTAGTCATTTTAGAGCTATGTTTGCTTTGTTTCCTGAAGGTAAATGTTCTCTGTGCTTGAAAAACTAGTCAAATTGACCAAGATATTTATTTTTTTTAAACATAATTTTTATTAAAGTTTTTATGAATACATCTACTTAAAATGGTCATCTTAAAATGTGTCTACTGCCCCCACCACCACTGCGCTTAATGGGTGACTCACTGGCTCCACTAAATGGGTGAGGCTCTGACCCCAGTCACTGACTTTAGTGGGCGTGTGCCTGCATTAACACCATGGCACAATAGTAAATGGATGAAAGGAGAAACTGTGTTTTTTTAAGACAACAAAAGCGAAGTTCATTAATAACAGTCTAGGAAGAATCTATGTGCAGGCTGGTATAAGATAATCCAATGTTCCATTAGTCCGGGCCCAGTGTCAGTGTATAGCTTATGTAGTGTTTTCAACCATGATATCCGAAAAAGGCTGTGGTCATTGTATTCCTGATCCAAGTAGAGAACGTTGTGTTTGACTTGGGACTTGGACCTCTCAGTGTTGGTATGATGAGTGATGGTATATCCAAATGGGATTTCCTCAGTGTTCGTCCATTGAGACATTTCATTGTAGTGAGCATTTTCCTGGAATGGTATGCTCGTTCTCCATTTAACCAACAAGCAGGCATAGTAATACCAATTACATAGTAATACCAATTCAGAAGCAGGTCAAATAAACAACTGTCACCATAAATAAACCAAAACCAAATGACTCAAAAATACTATCTAAAATTGTCAAAAATCCATAATAAACTTTATTATAACGAATATGTTTAACAAAACTGACACAATGTTTTTAATCACAGCTAAAAAAAACAGTTAAAAATCATACATAGTACAAAAAAGCAGGACACTATGTCACTTAAAACACTGGGACAACAAACAAAATGAATTAACCACAATGCATCATAGTATAAATTACAATAGTAATATATCAAGTGACATAAATATACAACAGATGCACTGCAGAAAATAATATCAAATCATAAACATTTCATTACAAATATAAAGTTATATTACCCAGGAATAAGAGACATGCGACCTGCCACAAACCGCCTCGACGTACGTTTCGCCGCCTAGCTTTCTAAAGTATACATAGTATTCTCGGTGGACAGTATAGAAATAAGTTGTAGCACAACATTTTGTCCAGTCTTAGACCATTATCAAGTATTTACTGTCCAAAAAGCAGAAGTAGGATACTAGGCTAGGGGGACGAGAGGATGTCCATGCAGGCATGTATGTCATGTGACCCCCGAGGCTAGCATTTGACCACTGAGGTCAGTGATTGCTTAAAGGGGATTTGCCACCATACCAAGTACTGACCTCCGTTCAGTATGAGAGCAAGATGTCAACAAATCACGCTGAGTCCTGAAGCTGCAGTGGAGAGAGGGAGCGGGGAGGGGGGAGTGAGGACTCCAATGGCGCTTCTCAAAACTTAAGTGAACTAATAAACAGTACAACAGTGGATTCAATACAGCAAGACACAGAGCCTCAGACGGCACTGTCAGGAGAAACCTTATCTGCTAAGAAGCTAATGTAATGTAAACAAATCACGCAGCAAGAGACAGAGCTGCACACAGACACACACAGCCAGAGCACAGAGCTGCATAAGGGGATCCTGTGACATGTTCACTCAAATAATCAAACTATAACTTGTGAATTCTGTATCCAAAAGAGAACACCTATTCTAAACAGCAGATTGAAAGCTTCTTCATCAGATAAAGCAGGAATCTAATAACACTACAGCTAGTGATTCTGTATACAAAAGAAAACATATTGCTACCCGGTGCCTTAAAAGACCATTCATTCTGCCTGTCATCAGATAAGAAGTGATTCACGCAAGCGCGGCCTTTCAGCTCCTGGGTCGTGACTAGGGGAAGCTTTGTGGTAACCAAGGGGGGTTGAGAAATGCTGTAGCTCTCAGAGTTTTCACTTTTTTTAATCACATATATTTAGAAAAGTGATTACCCATTTTGGAGGTTCCCACGTCAACATTACATGGTGGAAAAACCCCTTTAATGGCCACATGAGTCACCTAAGCATGAATAGGAAATCATTGATGAGGGAGCCGGTGCGGGGGCAGGAGGGGGTGCTGGAGCAGCGACAACAGGATTAGTGAGTACAAACTAATTTGTATTTTACCAAAGTGGGAACAATAGACAAATTTTTTATAAGTAGTCGAACATGGTGTCTCTAGGCAGCAAGTTATAGAGCAGGTAGAGCTTAGCAGATGGGAATATGCTCTTGTTGTAAAATATTCAGTGTAACCTGTATTGTATCCACTTAAAGCTCTACAGATTCTGGGCTAAGAGTCCAGTGGGCGGTCCTACTCAGTGACTGACAGCCTCTTCTGTATGACTGTACATACAGAGGCAGTTATCAGTTACTGAGAGAGACTGCCCGCTGGGCTCCTACATAAAGAAAGGGTAGATTTATCTGAATAAAATAAACATTTTTCTAAATCTTTTCCCACAAACTATACATCAATCTGCTCAGCTCCTCCTCTATACCGTTCTCTCCACAGATTAGGCATGTACACTATGACAGGTTCACTAAAAGCCTTAAGAGCTTAGGTTCAGATCCGACCAAGGGCAACACTTTCACACTCTAAAAATACTTCTAGGATAAGTGGAATTTTAATGAAATTATCATTAGTGTGTGATAATGGGAGGTTTGTGACGCTGGTAGGAATTGAGACTGAATGACAATCTATGTACAGCACTGTTGTGTGCTATGCAAACTATGGAAAATAACTACGTCCTATATCTTAGAAGGCCGATTAACCCATTAGTAAACCTGAATGAGAGCCCAAAGAAATCCATGTGCGGACAGAGAGAGAAGAAGACAGATGATCCTTACAGATGTTGCCAGTGGTTGGACTCGAACCCAGGACCTCAGTGCTGCAAGCATTTAAACTGTTTTCTTGTACGCACTTTGGGTCCCTAGTGAAACATTTGCTTTCCAAATATTTGTTGTCATTATATCCTTTTCAGCAAAATAATGTAAATCTTGTGAAAGGCTAAGACCAAGATCCAGATAGTAATTCATCTAGACAACCCTCTGACTAGGGGTAGAATATAAGCGTGTTGACCCGGTCTATACCGTATAGAAATTGCCTAAGTTAAAATTTATGTTCCATAAAAATCTCTAGCATTCAGAGGCTTGAGGCCTGGCACCGACTTGCAAGGGGCACATACAATATGTAAATAAGCCGTGGTACTAATCTCCAGGAATCCGCCACTTCTTTGTGCCAAGATAAGCTTCTTGTTACTTGTCCAAGTTTTTCTTGGCGTACAAAACAATCACAAAGCACATTCTTATATTCATATACTATGGCGCTGCTTAGATATTTATAGACAAAGGCTGTTATTGAATAACTTATCTATTATACTTATGTGACTTTTACAGTAGGTCGAGTGTACATAGCATCTTACCCACTGTCCATCAGACTTTTTAAAGAGGTTGTCCAGTGTATTATTATTAAAGAGAAACTTCCTTCAGAAAATATTTTTATTAAAATCAATACTCCTGCAAAACAATTTATTTTGTAATGTGTAGCAGTATTGTTTTTTTTCCTGATTTCGACAGTCCTATGCAATTGAATATCACATATAAAATCGTGTCCTTCTCTAGCTGTGAGGATTGAAGAGATACATTCCTGAATGGCAGGGCAGACTTAGATTACTGTTGGTGCTGCTAAAAATGCTTATTTGCATGAAGTCTCATTACAAATATTAGGTAATAACATAAAGATCGCTCTGTCGTTCTCGGGACAGGCCTAGATAAAGATTAGGCTAGACTGGTAGGGCAATGGCAAGAGCAATACATGTAAGGGTAATGAGTTAATCATTTTCTATACTGGATAAAGATTAGGCTAGACTGGGAGGGCAGTGACAAGAGCAATACATGTAAGGGTAATGAGTTAATCATTTTCTATACTGGATAAAGATTAGGCTAGACTGCAGGGCAATGAAAAGAGCAATATATGTAAGGATAGTGAGTTAATCGTTTTCTGTACTGAACAGAGGGGGGTGGATGTTATGGTTTCTTCATATTTACCTGTTCCTGCTGATAACACTTACCTCTTTTAGGCTCTTAGTGGGCCTGTAAGAAAACCATCAAGCAATCCTTGTTGTCATGCTATCAGAGCTCACACAGGGGAAGTCACAGAGACAAAGTGGGAAGTCATGTACATAGGGGAATTTTAAAAAAATTATATGGAGAAAACTAACCACCCAATTTTTATAAAGAAAGAAAATGAGATTACATATAATATCACATATTACTTGTCAATATGTGTAGTAGTATAATGTTGTACCGTGTTAGCCATAGAAAGTAGTAGAAGAGTGAAGAAATCAGGCGATACCTTTTTCAGGCTAACTGAGTATATTTGATGGTAAGCTTTCGAGAGTACTAGCTCCCTTCTTCAGACATGATGTGTTGTGAAGTGTTGTGAAGTGATGTGCCACTGGGAGATCAGTTCTGCTGTTATTAATGGTGAATCTGTGTGAGTTCATGCGCTGGCTGAGTCTCTGCCCTGTTTCCCCCCACATAAAGGCCTGTGGTAGTAACAGCAGAACTGATCTTCCAGTGGCACAACACTTCTCCAGAGATGACCATTCTATTGAAGATTTGAAGATTATGGTTTTATTGGGACACTTTAAGACGCAGAGGGAGAGAAAGGAATGGGAATTTAAATTAATGCAAAAATTTCAGACTCTGCAAAATGGGCTAAATATTCATGCCAGCTTTATGTCAAACTATGTGTGAACTGTGAGAGCCACAAATTACACCTGATGGCTATGAGATAAGACGCAGAATTACCGACCCTCCGTCACAACTCACAAGTTTCCAGATAGTTGATGTCTTGACCTGTTGTAAATGACTTGTCTGCTTAAATTGCATTTTGTTATTTTTAAGAATTCTAGGACCCTTTGAAGGTCCATGTTTTTTGTGTATAAAAAGTCTTTGAATTTTCAGTATCTTGTATAACATCATGTCTGAAGAAGAGAGCTAGTACTCTCGAAAGCTCACCATCAAATATACTCAGTTAGCCTGAAAAAGGTATCGCCTGATTTCTTTACTCTTTTACTTGTCAATATGTGGGGAAAAAACAGAGGATGGCAGCAACGAGTCAGAGGGAAGGTGGGTGTGTTTTTTTTTTATTTTATTAATACACCAGTATCTCCTTTATTTTTAAGAAAAATATACTTAACAAACCCTTTAAAGGGGTTTTGCCACAATCTCATTTCAAGCCTCCTGCATCCAGCTCTTCAGCTTTGTGTGCTCAGAAGGGGCGTCTGTGATTTGTTTGAATTGCATATCATGTGACCCTGCAGGATGACATTACCATGCCTTTCCTCTCTGTAGTAAAAAAAAAGGTCTGTTTATGTATAGAATTGTAAGTAGCTACATTGTAGCTCAGCGGTAACATTTTTGCTTTACAGCACAAGGGTCCTTGGTTCAAATCCCTGCAGGAACTTAACCTGTGGATTTTATTTCTCTTTATCAATGGACAGACCTCATTGAGGGTTCTTTTTTTTTTTTATTTGTGCTGTTTGACTTGTTACTAACTAGTCCAAAGGAAAGGAGAAGAGTGACAGCACCTGGGGTTTGAACACCCAGTAGCTACCAGAGAAGAGAGGTGATGTCTGAGCATGTGCGACCAGGACTGAGGAGCTCACAGCCCTGTTGTAACTAGTTTGGTAGTTTCTATTTATATATCGTTGCGCCACTCTCCACTGACACAGGGCATCCCGCTTTCCCTTGTCTTGTACGCACATAAACTTTCAGTGGATATAAATAGAAACAACTTTGTAATTTATTAAATATCAAGAACAACCACTAAAAACAATTACAGTGGGTTACTTGTGTTTAGCTATGTTTAGCAGTATGTGGCCAACAGTCCTGCAAAGTCCATGCATGGCATTTGATTTTCGTGCCTCTCCGGCATAGCAGCTCCAGCGTCTTCAGCTTGGAGCTTCAGCAAGTAGACAGACGTGCCTTCACTGCGCACGCGGCCTTCATCGCGCACGCGCGCAAATACGTCCCGAAATACGTTTCAAATAATGAACAATTAGATTATTATTATTATTATTATTATTTATTTTAAAGCGCCATTGATTCCAGGGCGCTGTACATTCGAGGGGGTTACATACATTACAGAAGTCAAACGAGGACAGTGATAAGGGATCATGACAATTGGCACGACCGAGGGAGAGAGGACCCTACCCGCGAGGGCTGACAATCTACAAGGAGGGGGAAAGAGACAGAGGTGAGGGGCAGACCTGTCTGTGGAGGAAGTCGTGACAAGTTTAGTGAAGGTTATAGGCAAGTCTGAAGAAATGGGTTTTCAGGTTGCTTGTGAAGCTGGTGAAAGTGGAGGAGAGTCTGATGTGTTGGGGCAGTGAGTTCCAGAGTATGGGTGAAGCACGGGAGGAAGTCTTGGAGACGGTTGTGTGAGGAGCTGAAAGGGGAGAGGCAAGGAGAAGGTCCTGTGAGGAGCGGAGAGTGCGTGGGGGGAGAATTTTAAAAAAAATTTGGGCAGAGATGTATGGGGGGGAGAGGTCATGGAGAGCCTTGTTAAGGTCATGGTTAGTGGCTTGTAATTAATTCGGCTTGTCAATGGGAAGCCAGTGAAGGGATTGCAAGGGGAGAGGCAGAGGAGTAGCTGGAAGAGAGTGGATAAGACGGCATCAGAGTAAGGATGCTTGGAGAGGATGCGAGGGTGCTAGCTGGGAGGCACAATGAAGGGCGTGTTGCAGTATCTAGCGGGAGATGACAAGGGCATGGACCAGCATTTTTTGTAGTGTTCATAGCGCCGAGGGAATGAGCGAGTATGCGGAGGATGATTTTTTTCAGGTGGAGGCGGTCAGGCAGAGTAGGGTTTGGATGTGTGGTTGTAAAAGATAGAGCAGAGTCTAGGAATACCCCAAGACAGCGGACTTGTATGGAACCGTGAAAGTGTAGAGCCGTTGAACTGTAATAGAGAGATCAGGCAGGGGTAGAGTGGATGTGGAAAGATGATGAGTTCCTGTTTTCTTCCCACATTTAGTTTTAGGCAGACGTGATTGGAGAAGAAGGAGGAAATGAGTGAGGACGAGACAGTCAGGGATCGGAGAGTAGAGAAGTGAACATCTGGCCAAGAGATTAGAGCTAGAGTATCATCAGCACATACAGGGGTAATGAAAGCCATGTAGGCTATGAGCTGACGCCGAGGCCAAGACGTGTAGATAGAGAAGAGTAGTGGACCCAGGACTGACCCTTGGGGGACACCAAACAGAGAAGTGGCCGGGGGGAGGAGGTGGAAGCGAAATGAGAGACGCTGAAATCCTATCAGTGAAGTACGAGGAGATCCTGGAAAGAACCAAGTCCGCTGAATGGCCGAGGGAGGAGAAGATTTGTTAGCAGGAGGAATGGTCGAGCAGTGTCAAAGGCAGATGACAGGTCCAAGAGGGAGGAAGCACAGAGTAGATGCCATGAGGCTTCTTAGCAGTTACTAGATCATTAGTGACTTTGGTTAGGGCCATTTCGGTAGAAGTGGTGGTGTCGAAAACCAGATGTAGTGAGGGTCAAGAAAGAGTTGGAGGAGAGTGTGTGAGGACAGCTGAAGACTAGATGTGCAGCTCGATGGAGTTTGGAAGCAAAAGGGAGCAGTAGAGATGGGCGATATTGGACATAGAAGATGGTCCAAGGTTTTTGTTTTTTTTTAGATTGGAGTGATAGTAGCAATGTTTACAAAGGCAGAAGGAAGATGCCAGAGTTATTGATAGTTGAAGAGATGGGTGAGTTGCTGGATATAGAAGCACTGAGGTACTGGTGATGAGTGGGGATGGCAGTGTTCACAAGACTACAGTAGTGAGGTTGGCGATTGCGGAACAGAAGGAGGAGAGCTTGTCATGATGAGCCGTGGGGAAGAGCCAGTTAAGGTTGGAAAGAGCAGGTCTTGCAAGGGTAAGGAGTGTGGATGGGGGACTGCGGCTTGAAGCTACTCTGGATGAGTGTTGATCATCTGTAGGAAGTGGAATGGGCAAAAGTCTCTGCCTGAAAGGAGAGGTAGGGGGGAGGAGGTGTGGTGGACGGAGAAAGATTTGAAGGATTTAGAATAATTGTCTGGGGTTGTGGGACAGGGAGATATGAGAGTGGTGGAAATAGTTCATTTGGCTGAGGGCGAGTGCAGACTTAAATGTCTGCAGTGAGTGTTTGTATTAGGCAAAGTCAACATGGAGTGAGTTTTCCATCCAGCGGCAGTTCAGCAATTCAGAAGCTCGCCTCAGCAGTTTGGTAAATAGTCTGTGTGCCATGGTTGTCTGTTGATTTGCGGGTCTGTTGTTGTGTGAGGGAGCGACTGACAGTCAAGGGCGGTGATGATTGTTTGGGTCTGTAAGAACAGTGGTGGCTGCGTCTGGGTCATTGAATGAGGAGATAGTGTGAAAGAGGTGTAAGAGAGTCCAGAGAGAAGATGTGATGGTTGAGGTATTGTTAGATTCCTGCGGGGTCCGTACTGATAATGAGAGAAAGGAGGACAAGGTGGGAGGAGATATTGGTGAAGGAAAGCAGTGTTGTGACAGAATAATAGGGTGAGTAGAGAGTTATAGAGACTGTCAGATAGGGGGCAGAGGCGGGTGAATGATGAGGTCCAGTGTGTGCCCATCTTGTGAGTGGCTCCTGAGGTCATTGTGAGAGGACTGAAGGAGGAGCAGAGTGAAAGGAATTGTTTGGAAGCAGAGTGGGGGGTGTCGATTGGAATAGCTTTTGAATGTCTCCCATGATGATAAGTGGATGAATTCGGTGGAAAGAAAGTGGAGAAGCCAGGAAGCAAAGTGGTCCAAGAAAGGCATGCAGGGCTGGCGGTCGTAAGACCCAACAGCCCACTTGGAGGTTGGGAGGGGTGGCGTAGATGCGGAACGAGTGCACTTCAAAGAGAAGAGTTGAGGAAGCAGCAGGTGGAGAGGGGAAAAGGAGCAGGTGTCAGACAGGAGGAGGCCGACCGCAGCCTGCCTCCACCATGCTTGTTACCAACATGCGAGGATTGTGGGTAAGTTGGAGGCCGTCTAAAAAGAGAGTGCGGCAAGGGGCGACTGTGTCAGAGGGGGCTCAGCCCTGAGTTTCTCCAGTCAGACCAAGGAAAGAGTAGGTTGCGTGAGATGAACAAAGTCATGTATGTACATGGGAAGTTTTATTACATACAACCGCAGCTTTCCGAGAGTGCTCCAAAGGAGAGGTTTGGTGGAGCACGGTCAGAGGGATGAGTATCTGGTTGAAGGGATTAGCGCGTCATTAGTAGTTGGTGAGATACATGTTCGTGAGGAGGCAAGACTATGGTGGGAATGTGCTGGGGGTGGCCCTGGGTTGGGGAGATGTCCCCGGAAGCCAGAAGGAGCAGTGAGAGGGTGATTCCAATGTAAAAGGCGCCTCGTCATTCACAAGAGGCGTATTTTCGTGACCTATTTGCGGGAGTATATACGTCCTAAATACGATCGTAAAATTACGATCCCCTGTCACTTATTGACTGCGTATTTGGCATACGTAAATCCCATATAAATAATTTTGGAAATGTATTATACGATGCAAAATACTTGCCACAACTTATGTTACAACGTAATTTGAAACGAATTTCGGCTACGTATTTGCGGACATAAATAATACGTCCGTAAATACGCCCCGAAATAAGCCGTGTGAACATAGCCTTAGTGTAAACTTAAACTAGACAGTCTAAAAATACTTGAAATTGATGACAACGGCGCCTGCTGTATGTCTGGCACATGTTTAGTTTTTTTTGCATAACTTAAAACCACTTATTAGTGATAACTTTTGGTGCACGTAAGGCCTCATTTATCAAAACTGTTCTGGGAAAATAAAATTTGAGCTCTGACTGGTTGCTAAAGGCAACAAAGACAATTTTACTGTTGGACAGTTTTAATAAATAAGGCCCATTGGTCTCATGTATGAAAACTGTAAAACAGATTGTTTTTGTTGCTCACAGCAAATAATCAGAGCTCAGCTTTCATTTTTCCAGAGCAGCATAGAAAATAAAAGTTAAGTCCTGATTGCTATGGGCAACAAATATTCTTACTGTTAGACAGTTTTCATACATAAGGCCCTTTGTTGCTTGTTAACCCATGTCCCTTTTCTGAGAGGCCACGACACTTATAGCAAAGTCATCCTTCTTTGTCAGACACATTGCTAAAGTACATCTTAAAACTGTCTAAAACACATAAAAATAATAGATGAACACCAAAATTCTGCCACAATTGCCATTATGTGAAAAACCTATCACGCCCGCATTACTATAATAAAAATGGGACTGAAAAGTTACAACATGTGCATTAAATTTAGCAAATGATTTAGAGTGTTTGGAATGCAAAATGAAAAATAATAAAAAATTGTGAAATCTCGAAAGTCAAAAAAAGAAGACCTCACACAGCAATATCAACAAGAAGGAAAAGTTCTAGTCTTCAGTGTGCGGGGAGGCAAATCTGTGGCTTCATAAATTTTAAAAAATAAGTTCAATTGTAGAGGCCGGGTGATATTTTCTTCTTACTGTTTTTTTTAACTCTTTTTGCTTATAACCTTTTGTAGAAATTAGGTTTATGCAAAATACAATTATATGTAGCTGTAAATATAAGCACACTTCTTGACGTTAAAACCCAAACTCCCAAAAATTTGGGGAAAAATTTGTTATTATTTCTTGCCCTTTGGGGTATTATAAGGGCGCTCCCCCCCGGCAAAAAGGGGAAAATTTTGGGCGGTTTATTTCCACCAAATTTGTTGGGTTTTTGGGCCCGGGCCCCCGGCCCCCGGGAGGAGGCTTTTCTCCGCGAATTGCCCTCCCCCTTAAAATTCACTTGGTTTTTAAATTCCAAACTGGGAAAGGAAGAATGAACAAAACGCATTGTTTTTCGGGGGCCCCCTTGGGGGGCTGCTGCGGGGGTTTTCCCTACGGGCCCCTCAAAACCCCCAAACCCCCTCCCGAAAAACCCGCCCAAATGGGGCCGTGGGGGCATGGAACCTTATTTCTTTCACAAACCATGGGCCACTTGCAAAATGTTCCAAAATGCATGCTTGACTTTAATTTTCGCAACTTTTTTGGGGTATATGTCCACCAAAACTATTTTTGGGGTTTTTTTTAAAAATCATCAACAAGGGTTTTACATGGGTTTTAAAGTCCAAAATGCACCAAAAATTTTTTTTTGGGGAAAATTTTTATGCAAAGTAAGCCAACCCAAAATTTATAAAAAACTCAGGGGGGTTTTTTAGGGTTACCAAAAATTTTTTTTAAAACTTTAGCTCCCGTTAAAAATTTTCAGCCTGCTTACACTGAATCCCCTTTTCAAATATTATTACAAAGGGTTAATTAAAACTCCCCTTTTTGGTTTAAAACATTTAATTTTTGAAAACAAATATTAAACTCACACATTTTGGGTTGGGAAAATTTTAAATTTTCCAGTAATGGGCCCTTTTTTTAGCCCTTTCCCAAACCCCCCCAATAATTTTTTGTTTCTGGGGTTTCTCTTTTTAGGGGAAGTGTTTTTTTTTCAAATAATCCTTTGATACGGGAAACTTAAACTATTATGTAATTTTCAAATGGAAAAGCACGTTTACGGGGCATTTATTCATTAAAGTTATCAAGGCGGGACCTTTGGTATTCAAAAAATTTATTTCCCAAAATAATTTCCCAATTTTTCCCAGGGTTTCATAATTACGAATGTCTAGGTTTTTTTTTCCCAGAACAAAGGCCTTGGGCCCACCCCTCTTATGTAGAAAATTATTCACAAAATATAAAAGGGATTTTAATTTTTGGGGGGGGTTTGCCCTTTTAAATTGGGGGCCCCTCAAGATAAAATTTTATGGGTATCCCGAGGGGTACAAAGAACGCGGAAAAAAGCTTTTGCTTGATAAGGGGGTTTTTTTTTTTGTCAAAGTTTTGGGGAGCACTATGAAGGTTCTCTTTGGGGGCTTAAGGTTTTTGAAACTATCAAAATAAAAAAGGTTTCGCCAGGGTTTTTTGCCTTATTTGCTACCCAAATTTTTTTGCCCCAGTCCCGACCATATTTTTAAAAAATCTTTTCGCCCAAAAAATGGGTTTTGTTCATCCCCAAAAAAGTTTTTTATCCCAATTTTATTTAAATTTTTTCCATTTAAAGTTTTTACTTTACAGAAATTTTGAACCAATCCATTCCAATTTTTATAAATGGGCGGGGGAAGAAAAAATTTTGGCCAAAAAAACACTTTTAAATTTTTGTCTTACAACAGGGTTTCTTTATAAATTTTGTGAACACTTTATATAAATTTGTCGGGAAACCACAATAACCTAACAGATGTAAAGCTTTTCTTGTCTTTCCCCAATTTTTTTTTTTAATATGTCGCCCTATGTGGATGGGGTATTAGGGAATTCTAGCTTGATAGAGAGACAATTCCTTATTTTTTGTAGAGAGTGGCTATGAAGAGTGTCTCTAGGGTCCTATAGAGGGGTAGACACAGACAGCTAATGGCCGTGCTCAGGGACAGTAAATGGGTCCCTGCTTTATCCAATATCTCATCACAAAGCATCATGTGTTGTGCATTTAGCAACTTTTTACGGAATAAGTGATAAATATTTGATCAATGGGTGTCCCCAACCAATGGCTAAAGCAGAGGATCTGAATCACCTGTACTTCCTTGCCTTATAGTAAGGAGCAGTAGATAAACATGCACACGGCTACTCAATTCAGAGTCCATGGAACTGATGGAAACAGTCAAATACAGTGCTTGGCTATTTCTGTTGGTCCCATAGATGCCCAGCAGTGGGACCCCCAGTCATCAGACATTTATCAACTATCCTGGGGATAGGTGATAAATGTCTTTGGTGGCACAACCCTTTTAGGTCTCTCTAAGGCCGTGTTCATACGGCTTATTTCGCCGCGGATTGGCGCCGTACTGCGCGCCGGATTTGCGCTGCAGTACGGCGCCAATCCGTCACAGTAATTACGGTAATCCACAGTTCTCATAGAGAACAGTGGATTCCGTCGCTCCTCCCCGCTCGCCGAATCCGCCGCGGGGGGAGAAAGTGACATGCACATTATCCAGGCGCAATACGCGCCGTGGATAATGCAAGTCTATGGGGCCGCCGGGCCGCGCCCCCGCAATCCGGCTCGCAATTCCGGCTTGAATAAGCCGTGTGAACCGGGGCTAACAATTTACCAGCCATGAAATTCATTAGCTTAGCCATTTATCTGCATTCTAATAGACAGCAAAAAGCTGCTTTGGAGAGGACAGGGGCCCTTACCTTTTGGGCTCTCTGATACTATACTATAAGGTCTACAGGGGCAATTCTTATATGCATACTGTATGGCTGGAGGTTGTTGTACCCACATTTTAACTTATCTTCTTGGACCTACTCAGTCCTCCACCTTATCTCCAAGGTACTTTATCAGCAGTAAGAAAGTCACATTTTAGGCCAAAATTGATCTTTCAGTTTGTAAATATATTTTGACTTTTTTTACAGATTAGGTGGCAGAAGATTCCTAAATACAACACAGACAAAATTTTGCAGAATTAAAGGGGTCGTCTCATCTCAAAGTTTCATAGGATGCATGAATTACATAATGTTGCTTTGCTTTGTCACTTTCTGCTCAAGCTGTCTGTAATCAGCATATGAGCTCTGTGTATTCAGACTTCTGCTAATTAGATTAACTCAGAAGCTTCCCAGGTGCTGACAGCATGAGATTTAAGTAAACAGCAGTAATTACTTTCTTTTGTCTGAAAGATCAGATAACAAACAAGCTCTCACTGCTGCATTTCTGTGCTGGCCAAGACCTGTGTGATGACTTCACTCCCTTGTATCAGATAGAACAAACAGCAGGGTGGAGATGTACACAGGTCGGTCACTTGGGGAACCAGAGAAAGCCAGGAAGGTGATAAAATCACATGTAGCTCCTTAACCCAAAAAAAAAAAAAATGAACAACACAATATATTTGGAAAACATCTTTATTTAGTGTTCCCAACATGTTGAAAGCTGATCTTTGTAGCGAGACAACCCCTTTAAGGCAATTCAACAACAACACCAATGTAAGCAACTTTGCAAGCAAGGTTCTAAAATCCATTTCAACCACATTAAAACATGTGAGATGGCTGAACTCTAATATCTAATGACCACTGTGGAATACAAGACATCCTGTACTGCTTGTGGATTACTGCACCCTATGGGCCACATGTATGAAAACTGTCTAGGTCTAAAAATCACTTTGTTGCCCATAGCAACCAATCAGAGCTCCCCTCTCATTTCATATAGTACTCTGGAAAAATGAGAGGGGCGCTCTGATTGGTTGCTATGGGCAACACAGTGAGTTTTAGACCTAGACAGTTTTCATACATGTGGCCCTATGTGTCATATCAGTTCTACTGCCACTTTCATTAAGTTATCATGTATGAAAATATTAATGCAAATAGAATGCAAATAATATGTACAAGAGAGACAATGCTTCCAGTACCCGTCCTTCTCAGGTAACTTTTAACCCTTTAATGACCAGACTTTTTTTTATCCATTTTTAGTAAGTGCTGATTTTATGGCGATGGTGTTACGTGATCACCGTGAATTTTGCCTTCTTATTCATGACATATAGCAATGTGCAAAAGTCTTATGCAGGTGTGGAAATAATGCTGCAAAGTAAGAATGCTTTAATAAATAGAAGTGTTAACAGTTTATTGTTTTCAGTAAACAATATTATAGGTGAATGATCAAAAGGATAATCGAAATAAAACTAACATTAGGGGCGACATGTATGATTTTTGACGCCCAGGCACCATTTTTAATCCGCATAAAAAGTAGTGTAGAATGCACCTGAATCTATGAACCTGTTCTACTGCGGGTCATAAATCAGGCACATTATAGCGCAAAAATGACACTTCGGACTCAGGTAAACCACTTTTAAAGTGGTTTACCTGTTCCAGTAGTAATGCACCTGATATTGGAGTGTGCCTGATATAGCGAACGGGGCTGCGCTAGACCTCGGGCTGAAAAGACACCAGACTTCTGGCGCAGCCCCATTTATACATGTCTCTCTAGGTGTGACCACCCTTTGCATCAGTTCTTCTAGGTAGACTTGTACTCTGTTTTTGAAGGAACTCATGAGGTAGGTTGTTCCAAACATCTTGGAGAAGTCATCACAGATCTTCTGTGAATGTAGCTGCTCAGATCCTTCCATTTCTTTGTGTAATCCCAGACAGACTCCATGATGATGAGATTAGGGGCCACATGAATGAAACGGTTTTGGTCTAGAACTCACTTTTTTTAGACCAAAACCATTTCATACATGTGGCCCTAGGTCTCTGTCGGGGCCATATCATCACTTAAGATAATGATTAATGATATTGGCTGTATGTCTGGAGTTTTTAACCTGAGGCAGAATACATTTAGAATTAACCAGACAACTCCCTGATTGGGCATCTGATTGACAGAATTTTTCCCCTCCTGCCTAAAACTATTGCACAGCATAGTACAAGATCTTATTTTTGCACCATTTCAGAGATTTTATTTATAGTGTTTTTACAGATTTACTTAGTTTTCTGCAGGAAACAGTGTTTGAAGTTTGACAGTACAAATATAGCCCTTATTTCAGTGCTCTTTATATATAAAGAGCAAGAAGAAGACCTCCTTCAGCCATTTCTGTAGCGATGCCAGACTTCGGTCATTAAGGGAATAGGCGTAAATTCTTTAATTTAGCATTTATGTCAAGGAGCCTTTTCTTACCATAAGAACTGTGAACGTATGGCATAGCCTCCTCAGGAGCTGGTCACAGCAGGGACAGGTGAGGATTTCAAAAAGACACAATTGCTTGCTACAAAATTATATTAATATCTATGTAGATATTTAGAAACACAGGTTTTAAATGAACTTTTTTCCTCCCTTCATCCACATCTTATCTCCGACCTTGGTAGAACGTGATGGAGATATGTCCTTTTTTAACTGTACTAAGTAACTATGTCAAAACTTTGTGCCTTGTTATGGGATAAATATCTGCACAGACATTAGTGGGTGACACTGAAGCTTGTAAGTAACACGAGGAGGGCCTGATTAATATGTCATACCATTTGTAAGACATTATCTTGTATAGGGTTTATATTTCATTGAAAGACAAAAAATGCTGTATGCAATAAGAACTTTTTTTGTATCTTTTATATAACAGTGTTTGAAACAATATGTTGAACTTCTAATCAAGGAAGGTTTAGAAACTGCTATCAGCTGCCCTGATGCCGGTTGTCCGAAGAGAGGCCATTTACAAGAGAATGAGGCAAGTAGCCTTGACATCAACACTTTTTGCACCTTTTACTTTCTAAGGAAAGTCATGTATTACCTTCTGTAGACAAGATTTACCAAAGTTATAAGGACAGATACAAGCCAATATACATCTTGTATGGATGTTAAAGGAGTTTTCTCACCACATTTTTTCAGAAGCAGTTTTGCATGCACTCTGTCTCCTCAGGCTGTTGGTGGTCCTATAGCAGTGATGAACATATCTAACATCTCTGTAAGTAGCTGAGCTGTTACACTGATAAGTGCAGGAGATGATATCTTTAGTAAAATAAAAGACACATGTGATGTGAGGACAGAAAATAATGGCTTATCTGTAGTATTGTTAGAGATAATTAGTTTGCTCCGGCTTGAGCCTTCTATCAATGGTGCTCTCTCGGCTAATTAGATAACAAATTTATGGTCAGGTAACCATAGAACCTGTGTGCACTCAGAACACACACAATCTCTCTTATCTCCTGACTAAAGTAAAATCTATTGGCCAATGTATTTAGAAAAAGTCTTTAATTACCTGTCCCTTGATGTTGAAAGCTAATCTTTATGGTGAGAAACCCCTTTAATAGAATACTCCCACAACAGACAATTATCAGGTATCCATAGGATATATGGGAAACGTCTGATAGCTGGGGACTTAACAACTTAGACCCCCATCGATTGCTAGAATGAAAACGGGTGTATGCTGCAAATTCTGGCAGTTCTAATGATTCAAACTAAAGACATCACAGGGATCCCATAGCTGAAATGAGATTTGTGAGCATAGAACAGATATAAAAATGTGCAAATATCAAGCATGTTTATAACTAGTCTTAAAGGTGTTTGTCCACAATTACAGTATTGGGGGTAAATGTCTAATTGTTGGGGGTCTCACCACAGGGTTGATCTCCAATCACTACAACATGAGTCCTGAGCCCCGAGCTCCCAGTATTTACTCACTGTACAGCTGCAAGGAGGAAGAGTGTGAGTAAAGCGACTATCAACCATGTCCCCTGCCTCTCCATTCAGAGTACATGAGACTTATGAAAATAGCCAGTACAGTTCTTAGCTAGATGCTCCACCACTGCTCCATTCAAGCCTTTTTGCTGTATTTATGCAAGGAGGAGGAAATGAGGGCTCAAGACCCTGATTTTTATTGATTGGTGGTCATCTCAGTGGTGAGGCCCCCAACAATTAGACATTTATTACCAATGTTTTAGTTGTGGAAAGTATCCACAGATCTACTGTGGATGGATGCATGGAGACTTGCTAATACAGTGCCTTGCGAAAGTATTCGGCCCCCTTGAACTTTTCATCCTTTTGCCCCATTTCAGACTTCAAACATCAAGATATAAAATTGTAATTTTTTTGTGAAGAATCAACAACAAGTGGGACAACATTAGTAAGTGGAACGAAATTTTTTGGGAAATTTTTTAAAAACCCTTTTTTAAAAAAAAAAAAATTAAAAAGTGGGGGGTAAAAAAATTATTGGGGCCCCCTTAAAAGGGGTTAAAAACTTTGTTGGCACCCCCCTTTGCTCCCCTTACAGCTGAAAGGGTGCTTGGGGTATTTTTCCTATCTTTTTTTGCAATCAGAGACTAAAATTTTTTCCCCAAACTTTTTCCGGGCGCACAGCTGGGAGCCTCAGTGTTTTTGGATGGAAAAGCGTTTTTTGAACAGCTGGAGCCCCGTGAGGTTGGAAGGGGGAGCTTTTGTGAAAAACTGGAGCTCAGGGGGTTGGAGGGGAGCGTTTGTGAACAGTTTAAAGCTCAGTGGGGTTTGGGGGAGGACCCTTTTGTGAGCAGCGGGAGCTAAATGGGGTTTGGGCTGGGGGCGGTTTGGAAAACGGGCGGAGCTCATTTTGGGGTTGGAGGGGGGCGTTGTGAACAGCGGGAAAGTTTCAGTGGGGTTGGATGGGGGAGCGTTTTTAAACAGCTGGAGCTAAATTGAGGTTTTGGGAAAGGGGGGAGCGTTTGTGAACAGCGGGGGCCAGTGAGGTTGGATGGAGAGCGTTTTGTAAAAGGGCTTAGTCATTGGGGTTTGGGAAATGGATGAGCTTTTTGGTGAAAGCGGAGATCAGTGTTTTGGGGGATGGAGGGGCTTTTGTGAACAGGGGAGCTCATGAGGTTGGATGGGGGAGCGTTTTTTGAAATGCGGGAAAGTCAGTGTTTTTGGGGAAATGGAAGGTTTTGTAAACAGCTGGGGGCTCAGTGGGGGCGTGGGATTTGGAGAGGTTTTTTTTGAAAAAGCGGGGCCCCCAGTTGGGGTTTGGGAAATGGAAAGAGTTTTTTAATGAACACTGGAGTCAGTAATTTTGGTTGGAGAGCCTTTTGGGGGAAACAGCGGGGAGCTCGGGAGGTTGGATGGGGGAGCGTTTTGTGAAACAGCTGGAGCTCAGTGGGGTTTGGGAGGGAGAGGTTTGTGAACAATTGGAGCCCAGTAAGTTTGGAGGGAGA
The DNA here is from genome assembly GCA_025379985.1 of Phyllomedusa bahiana. Taxonomy (NCBI): domain Eukaryota; kingdom Metazoa; phylum Chordata; class Amphibia; order Anura; family Hylidae; genus Phyllomedusa; species Phyllomedusa bahiana. The sequence goes on from JAODAL010011378.1 coordinate 89,102, forward strand.
GCATTTGTGAAAAATGGAGCTCATGAGGTTGGATGGGAGCGTTTGTGAACCCCCTGGGGCTAAAGTGGGGTTTGGATAGTAAAAGGTTTATGAAACAGCTAGAAGTTCAGTAATTTTGGGAGGAGGAGCTTTTTGTGAACATGGGGGCTCAGTGGGGTTTTGGATGGAAAGCGTTGTAACCCAAGTGGGGGCTCTAAAAGGGTTGGTTGGAGAGCGTTTGTGAACAGCGGGAGCTCAGGGGAAAAGGTTGGATGGAGGGGTTTTTGGAAAACCCGCGGGAGCCATGAATTGGATGGAAAACCGTTTGTGAGCAGCTGGCGCTCGGAGGTTAGATGGAGAGTGTTTTTTTAAACAGCATTTTTCACTCTTTTTCCAAAGGTTTCCCTAAATTTGGGAAATTACGGGGGTTTGGATTTTTGACTTGGCCATTCTAACCCCTTAAAACCTTTTTTTGGGGAAACCCTTCCCCTTTTTTGATTTGTTTTTTAAGTTTGGGACCCTTTTTCCCTTTTTTAAAGGAAAATAATCCCCGTCCCTTTTCCCCAGGTTTTTTGCAGACTCCAAAAAGGTTTTTCTTCCAAAATGGCCCTGTATTTGGTTTAAAACCTTTCCCATTTTTTTTAAACCCCAAACCCTTCCCTTTCCCCTGCTAAAAAAAGCCCAAACCATGATGTTTCCCCCACCTTTGTGGTCCTTTAGGGGAGGGTTTGTGTTCAGGGGATGAGCCTGGGGGGGGGGTTGGTTTTTTACCCCAAAAATATCGTTTTGCATTTTTGGTAAAAAAAGTTGGATTTTGGTTCTTTTCAGAGCGGAAGCCCCTTCTTCCACATTTTTTGGGTGTCTCCCCAGGGGGGTTTTTGGAAACTTTAAAACAAAGATTTTTTAAAGGATTCTTTGAAAAATTTGGTTTTTCTTTTTTTCCTTTTCCCCATAAAGGCCAATTTTTTGCAGTGTACCCCCCATTTTTTTCCCCTTGGGGGACAGACTCCCCACCCTCATGAAAGTCTCGGGAATTTCCCATCCATAGTGATCGGGGGGCCCCCTGGGCCGGGCCCCCTCGATCAGTCTTCTTTGGTTTGGTTTGAAAGTTTAGAGGGACGGCCAGGTCTTGATAGATTTGCAGTGGTCTGTTTTCTCCTTCCTTTTTAATAGATCGTTTTTGCACAGTGCCCCTTTTGGGATTTTTTTGGGTTTTGGGGGGAAAATCTTTTTGAAACCCAAACCGGGTTTTTAAAACCCCCCCTTCTCCACAACAGAAAAAACCGGGAACCTCCCTGGGGGGTTTCCTTTGGGTTCTTCTTGATGTTTGTGGCTTTTAAACAAAACCCCCTGGGACTATCACAAAACCGGGTTTGCATTTAAAACGGGGGACTTAAATTACCCCAAGGGGGGATTTATTTTTACCCAAACAGCCTTTTAAGGACAACATTGGATCTTTCCCGGAAATCCTCACTAAATTTTTCTGGAGTGATTTTTTTCCTGAAATGAAAGAAAAGGGGGCCCCAATTATTTTTGCACCCCCACTTTTTATTTTTTTTTAACAAAATTTTTAAATATCCCAAAAAATTTCGTTCCCCCTTAAAATTGGGGTCCCATTTTTGGGTTGATTTTTCAAAAAAAAAATTTAAACATTTTATATCTTTATTTTTGAAGCCTGAAATGGGAAAAAGTTTGAAAATTAAGGGCAGCCGAATTTACTTTCACAAGGCCGTATCTTTCTTTTTTTTTTCCCCAACAGATTTAAATAAATTTTAAAGGACCCGGGAGGGTTTATTTTTTTTCTGCTAAAGATAGTTTTAAGGCTTTGGGCCCTATATGTTTGGGGGTCACTTATTTAATTTAAAGCCCCATTAATTCTAGGTCACTTTATATATGAAAAGGGAGTTTAAATGCATAACACAAAAAACTTGTAGGCTAAACATGAACTAAATGAGCAACATACAGTCATATGAAAACGTTTGGGCACCCCTATTAATTTTAAATTATTTTTAGTTCAAAAATTTGGGTTTTGCAACAGCCCTTCCCCCAATTTAAATTATTTAAAATTAAGGGATGGACACGGGAAAAATTTTTTTCCCAAAAAAATTTTTAAAAAAATGAGGTTTTTTGTCTAACACAAATTGTGCAATATGCTTTAAAACCCAAAATTTGACCCGGTGCAAAATTTATGGGCCCACCCAACAAAAATTTGCCCATTAAATTTAGAAAGATCCCCCTTTTGCAAAAAAATAACCCCTCAAGTCGTTTCCTGTAGCTTTTTAATCTTTCCCTGGGATCCGGGATAAGGTATTTTTGCCCCCTTTCCCCCTCTTTCCCAAAACAATTAAAATTTTTAATTTAATTTTTTGATGGCTCCCCCGAGAAATTTGGACAGCCCGTTTCAAAGTATCCCACAGATTTTAAATGATATTAAAGGTCTGGGGGACTGGGAGGCCTTTCCCAAAGAACATTGTAATTTTTCCCCTCTGAATAATGCTGAGTAGATTGGACCCTTTTTTTTGGGATTTTGTCTTGTGAAAAAAATCCACCCCTTGGGGAAAATTTCCCAATTTTTCATCCCCTGATTTTGTACATTATTCTAAAACAATTTTCTGATAACTGAGTTGAAATCCAAAATGCACCCTCAACTTTAACAAGTTCTGGTTCTGGCTTGGCCACACACCCCAAAAGTTGAGGGAAAACCTCCCCCAAAAATTTTACGGGGGGGTAGAAAGTGTTTTTTTTTTTTGGGAAATTTGCGGTGTTTTTGGGACCCATGATAACCCCTTTTTGTTATGCCCAAAACCCAACCCCAATTTCTTTTTTTTCATCAGCCCCAAAACGGGACCATTCTTCCAAAATGAAGCGGGGTTTGCCCAAAAATGGGTTTTGCTACCCGGGCGATTTGTTTGTGGCTTTTGTTTAAAAGAAACGGCTTCTTTGCATCACTCCCCCTTTACAGCTCTCCTTGTGCAAAGTTTTCGGTTTTGTTGACCGATCAACAGGGGACCCCCATAGCGCAAGTTGATGCTGAAAAATCTTTGGAGGAAACCGTGGTTTGCCCTGGACTGTTTCACCATCTTTCTTCCCCTGCCTTTCGGGATATTTTTTTTTTTTCCGGGCCCACTTCTGGGCTTAAACAAGAATTTGCCCCTGTGGTCTTCCTTTTCCTTACTATTTTCCTCACATTTGGTTAACTAAACGGGTTTAAAACCCTGAGAAACCCTTTTTTTTCCCCTTCCCCCCTGAAAAAAACTATGTTGAACAAACTTTATTTCGTCATTTGAAAATTTTTTTGAGGACCCATGACCCCCCAACTTTTCCCCGGGAGATTAAAAAGGGAAAACAACTTGAAGGGGGGCCCCCCTTTAAAAATCCTTTTATTCTCATCATTGGATACACCTGGCTTTTAAAAGTTAAAAGCTCAGTAAAGGTTACAAAACCAATTTTTGTGTTTTCAAAAAAGTCAAAAAAAAGTAGAGGATTTATTAAAATTCAATAAAATGATAACCCTGTGCCCATACTTTTCCCACCGGTAAATTTTTTGGGGTTTAAAATGAAATTTTTGCATTTTTTTGTTTTAAAGTACAAAAAACCCTCATTTCAACCCGGGAAAAAATTACTGGTTTCCAAACATTAAGAGATATATCAAATTAAATGGCGTTGCAAACCCCAAATATATAAAACCAAAAAAAGGGTTTAAAATTTAAATAGGGGTGCCAAATTTTTTTCTTATGACTTAAAACCTGTAAAAAGGGGAAGAATTTATCCCCATGGGAGCGCCCCCAATTTAAAAAAGGGGGAGAGGGGGAAGGTAGGGTGTGGGGCGAAGCTGTTAAAGGCCGCGGTTTAAAAAAAAAATATTTGAATTGTGGGGCTTTCCTAAAGAAAAAAGGTTTTCCCGGTTTTGTTTTGAAGTTTTCCCATAGGGGGAAAAAAGGGGCCCTGATGGTTTTTTAAAGGGAGTTCCAGTACATGGGGGATGCATGGGAAAGAAATTTGGAAGCAGTGTATAAGGAAAAGGGGAAGGAATTTAAAGGGTTTTTTGAGGACTGGAGGTTATGTGATTGAGGGTGTCGTGAGTTTAAGCCAGAGATGTAGGGGGAATAACGTTTGGAGAACCTTGTATATCTTCTTAATATTTTTTTAAATGAAAATTTGCTTTAAAAATTTTGGGGGGCCATTTGGAAAGGAAAAGGTTTTGATGAGGGTTTTAACCCGGGAGGGGGTTGAAATGGTTTCTGGGGGGGCTGTTCATCTCGTTTTTTTTCATGGGGAAAGAGTAAAAAAAGAAGATTAAACCCTCAAAACCTAAATGGGCAGTCGCCCTTTATCCCCACTGTGGTCCCTTCATCTCAGGTGAACAGGAGCGTTCAACCAACCCCCCCGTTTTAGCCAAGAGGAAGGGACTTAAACCGGATTGGCGGAGGGGGGAAAAATAAGTTTTAGTTTCCTTCCCCCTGATAAGTTTAAAATATGAGGGTTTTTCATTTTATTTTTAAAAATACTTTGACAGACAAACAAGCATAAAATAGGTCCCCGAACCACCCCTTTAAGTACGGATTTAAAACACAGAATAGGGTTAAAATGTCAGGGCCGGCACAGAAAGGGTGCTGCAAATTGTCCAGAAAAGGAAGGGCATGAAAGGGGATGTTCCTTAAAAATTTTTGTTAAACCTGAGGTTGAGAAAAAAATTGCAATGTATGGGAATTTTTTAAATTTTTTACATTAAAAATACTTTTTACTTTTTTTAAATTTTTATCACATGATGTTCTTTCACTTTTTTGTACTATGAATTTAAAATTTTATTGAATGGGTTTTTTAACTTTACCTTTTAAAGGGAAATTTTAATCAGTTTTGGGTATTATCCCTCACATTGCATGTAAAAAACCCCAAAAATTTTTTTTTATGGGAAAAATCCATTGTGGGGTTTGGGAAAAGTTGCAAGGGGTCATGGGTGAATAAAAGATAATTTTTTTCCTTTTTAAATTGGACCCGGAAATGCTGGGAAACTTTTTGGAATTTTTTACTTTGTCTTGGTCGGAATTATTCCGCTGGCACCCATATACACATTTTTTTAGGGGGAGTGGGTGCATTTTTTTCTATTTCTTGTTCAAAGGGAGGAAATTGCAAAAAGCTTTGGATTTTGGGGTTGAAGTTATTCCAAAAACAGCAATTTCCCAAAAATGTCATTAATAGTTGGGCCCGAGCAAACCCTCAGTGCCCTCCAATTGGGTAAAAGATGCCCCCGTCCCACTTTTAAAGCTTTGGGCCCAACGCCTTTAAAAAAAAGCAGAGTTTGTTTCTGAAAAAATTTTTTGGTTTTTTCCTCGTTTCACATGGGTGAGTTATGGTACAGAGCTTGTTTGCTATGGCCCAAACTGTGGAAAAAGTTTTTTTTTTAGGCTATGTAAAAACACTATATTGCAGATATAATTTTTCCCCTCAAAAGCAATGCCATGACTTTGCTGCATATACATGCTATGCGGGGCTGAAATTTCAAACTATGTGCAAAATAAATTTTTGTCAAATCAAATAGCAGAAAGCATTATTTCAGTTCATCTGAAATTTTCCTACACTTGCTTTAAAAGAAAGAGAAAGAGACTATCTAAAACTTATTTTCCACTGCCTTCTCTTTTAAATTTATATTTTTGTTCCTTTTTTTCCCTTTTTACAGATTGAATTTCATTTGGGTTTCAAACTGAAAATAATGCAAAAAAATTTCAAGGAAAATTTCAGTTTTAAAGAGGTAAGTTAAATTATTTTGTTGCTAAAAAGGGTTTTAAACCCAGATAGGGAAAATTTTTTTCCCAGAGGTTTGTTTTATTTTGGACAATTTTTGGGCCCTTTCCTTTAGTGCACCAAAATCCTGAATTTTGAAGCAATTTGGGTGAAATAATTTTTGGGGTGCTCAGAGACCAAACCCGTCCCTTGCTCGGGTTTCCCTTGATCTCCCAAAACCCCCAGGCCCCGTTCACAAAGGCTTAAATTTTGGCACGGATTTTTAGGGCCCTAAATTTGGTGCCGTACTGCCTGCAATACGGCCCGGAATCCGTCCAAAAACAATTTTCGGGAAATTTCCCCCAGTTTTCATAGGAACATGGATTTCCCTCTCTCCCCCCCGCTCGGCCCAAACCCCCCAGGGGGAAAAGTGACATGCACATTATCCCCCGGGGGGAAACGCCCGTGGATAATGGATTTTCTAAAGGGGCCTTTAGCTGCCGGTTCCCCCCCCTCCCCCTGCACGGCAGCCGGCCCTAAAAAGCGGGGCGAAAAACCTCCCCCGCAATTAAAGCCGGCAAATAAAGGGGTGAATTTTCGCCCTTGGGTGCTTTTTTTTAAAATCCCGGGAGGGGGTTTTTTTTTGGGGCGTTTCAGATAGTAATTACTGCGTTTTTTTTCCGCGATTTTTGGCAGCAATGTTTTCAGCAATTAAAATTTCCCGTGCCTTCCTGCCAAAAAAAAAAGCATTGAAAAAATGGGAAACATAAAAAAGCAAACCCGGGGTTAAAGCACCCCTTTGCTGCCAAGTTAAACAAAACTACAAACTCTCAACAAGACCTGTTGGGGGGTTTTCCCGTTTCCAAACAATCAGAAGGGTTTTCTCTGGGTTTGTTATGTGTCTTTTTGACTTTTGGGTAAATTTTTCAGTAGTAAAAAAAATTAACAAAAAGGGGTTGTTGATTTGGCATTTGGGTTTATTGCCAACCGCAAGGGAAGGAGGAAAATGGCAGGGCCCCATAGGTTTATGTCCCCTGACACCCCTCCATAGGGATTTGTCCCCTTTCTTGGTGGTTAGGACTTATTTATGTCCAATTTAACCCGTAATAAATTTCCCATATCTTTTGAAGAATTTTTTCCTTTGTTTCCAAAAACAAGTTGGGATAGTAATTTTTTCGGAAACAAGGAAGCCATTAATAATTTAAGCTGTGTTCCTAATTTAAAGGGTTTTCCATTATTGCCTTTTCCTCCTTGGCTCAAAATCCAAAAATTTGGGAAAAACAAACATCTAAGCCCAAAAATTTCCCTTAATTTAAGGGCCCGGGCTTGGGTTTTGCCCCCGCCGTTTCCCTTTTACTTTGTGTTGAAAAAAAGTAATTGATTTAGTACCGACTTTCAGGGGAATAATAAAAATCTGATCTAAATTGCTTTTTTTCAAAGGTTAATTCATTTTTTTGGAAATTAAAAAAGTTATTGCAAAAAGTAGAGGGGACCCCTTTGAATTATAACCCCGGTTCCCAAGACATGTTGCCTATGCCCCTCCATATAAATGCTGTCGGTCCCTTTAGCCTAATTTTGGGGAAAAACAGTAATTTACTAGGGGTTTCCCCGGGTTTTAGGGAAAAATACCAATTTCCATACAGAGGACCAAAAAAATTCCCAAAAAAGGGACCCCGGGGTTATAAAAACCCTGCTTTGGGCCCCCTCATTCACACCTTTTTATTTTTTTTTGGTTTTTTTCTTTGGGTTTAGAAATACTAAACTTTTTATTTTTTTTTTTTTAAAAGGGGGTAAAGTCTAATTTTCCGGGGACTTTTCTTTTTTCAGTCTATTTCCCATTGGAGTTCTTTTTTTTAGGAAAAAAAAGCATGTATATTGAAGTGGCAATGTTTTTTTGGGGAAAAAAGAAATATATGATAGCCCCTTGGACAAAGGATTTTATCATAAATAAATACAAAAATTTTTGGTTACCAAAGTTTTAAAACTTTTACAACGTTTATTTGGCCACAAAAAAAAGAAAATTTAAACAAAGAAAAAATTGTAATTTTTAAATTTTTAAATTTTTTTTATTTTATTTTTATTTATTAAATTTTTTAATTTATTTCCCCTTTAATTGGGAGGGGAAAGGGATACCCTTTACTTCCAAAAATAAACCTCTCCCTGGGAAAATTTATAAAGGGACCTTTGGAGGTTAAAGGTCCCCCCAAGCAGGGTATATGTCCCCCCTAAAGGGATAAAAGGCAAAGGGGGATGTCCCCCCTAGGCAGGTAAGGCCGCCCCAAAGGGAGGTATAAGTCCCCCCTTTGGGCATTTAGGGAAGGGGATATGTCCCCCCTAAAGGAGGTATAGGTTTCCCCCATTTTGGAGTAAAAACCAAAGGTAAAATGTCCCCCATAGGCAGGTATAAAGGGCCCCCATTAAGGGAGAATTGGCAGGGGATAGGCCCCCCTAGGAAGGTTATAAGGGCCCCAAATTTTAAACATATAGACAGGTATATGTCCCCCATAGGGGGGTATATGGGCCCCCATTACAAAATTTTAAGGGGCCCCTTTTAAGCATATAGGGATAAGGGGCCCATTGGCAGTAATAGGGTATAGGTCCCCCCCTTTTGGGAGTATAGGCAGGTATAGGGCCCCCCATAGGCCGGTATAGGGCCCCCATTGGCATAAAGGCCCCCTTTTAGGTCCCCCCTTGGTAAAATATTGGCAGGGGATAAGGGCCCCCCCTGGCAGGTATAGGTCCCCCAAAAGCGAAAAGAAAGGGGAAAATCCCTGTGAAGCCTAAATCCCCCATAGGGGCATGTAGGCAGGTGTCCCGGACCCAGTTAAAAATAAAAAAAAAAAGGGCATAATTTACCTCTCTCCCCCACTGAAACTGACGAGGCTTCGCTGGTTTTTCCGATCATTTTCCCCGCATGGGAAAATTCGAACTTCCCGAGTACCGCGTAGCAGGGAGCTCCCCGACCGCAGGGGTTTTAAATTATTTTCCATAGTATGGGGGCATACACTGAAAAGTCGGGCAATTGGGGCCCAGGCTAAGGCAGCGGCCTAGAAAAAAACCAAACAAAACGGACATTGAGGGGGGGGGCCCCAGGACGTGGGCGGTCAAAAGCGTGAATAAAACCCCCACTGTTTTTATGTTGAAAAGTATTTAGCATCCTTTTCAAAATGAAGTTTTTTCACAAAGGTGAACACCCCCTCCCCTTTTTGTAAATTTTGTATTATGTCTTTTATAGGCCCCCTCCACCTCGGGAGGACGACTGCTACCTTTCTTGCTGAAAAATAATTTAAAAAAAAGATTTTTTTTTTTTCCTTTGTTTTAGTCTTTTTGTGGGCCAAAAAATTTTTTCAAGTTTTAATTTAAGGGGGAAATGTATTAAAAAGTTATATTTTTGATAAAATCCCTGTCCATTTGGGGTTTCCAGATCATTTTTCTTGCATCAGATTAACATGTCACTCCCCCTGTACCAAAGCTGCATTTCTTTTAAAAAAACACCCCCAAAAAGAAATAGACTACAAAGAAAAAGTAAAAGGGTAGAATATAAAAAATTTTTGAAATAACAAACAGTTTAGTATATCGCACAAACCAACAATATAAATTGTGAATAAAAGGGGGTGGGCCTTGTAAAGGTGGGTTCCCTGTGGTCTCTTTTACACATCTCTAGGCGCTCTATGGGCACTGTTTCATGTCTCTGTACAATACTTACAAAAATAAGAGGGATATACTCCCCTTTTTTGAAATTTTTGTATCCCATTTTTCCCATAAACAGGGTTCCTGGGTTCATCTTTTTCCTTTCAAAGTCCCTTTTTGGGTTTCCCTATAGGGCTTGGTCCAAAAGGGCATTTCCCGCCCGGCAGGGCGCAAAGTACAAGAGAAAGGGCCCCAGAATCCACAGCTGGTGCAGTGCACCTCATGTGATATAGAGTTCTGCTCATCGTGCAAAGCCAACTGGCACCCAGGACAAGGCTGTCAAGAAAAAAGCCAATTACTTTTTCCCAGGGGGAGTAAGGTCCAAACAAAATTTTCCCGGAAAGGAAACATAAGAAAAACACTATTTGGCCCCATGTTTTAAAATCTTTTTTAGGGTTTAGGGCTTTTTTTTTTTGCCCAAAAAAAGCAATCCCCCAGCTCCCCTTTTTTTTTTTCAGAAGGAAAAAAACCGTATAAAATTTAAAGGGGGGGTTGTGATTGATTTTTGGGCAACAAAGAAGGGCCTAAAACCTAACAATTTTGTACTGTTTTTCCCCCTCTTTTCTTTTATCTATCTATCTAAACTATCTATATATCTATCTATTTTAACCCTTCCTCTCTTTTAGAAAAAAACCCCGTATCCCTTTGGAAAAATTGTCAAATAAATTTGGCTTTTTTTCGTTTTTTTTTTTTAACAACCCAAAAAAAGTCCCCCCCCCCCTTCCCCCCCAAAAATTCTCCGAGAAAAGCTCTAAATTTTAGGCTGAAACGTTTTCAAGAAATTATGGGTGAATAAAGCACAAAAGCAATTTTTCACAATTTTTTTAAGGAGTGTATGGTTTTTCTAAATTGTTTTTTGAGTCTGGGTTTGGGGGCTAAACCCTGGCACCGTTGGGTTTCATAAATTTTTTGGAGAAAATTTCCCCCCCGGGGAGTGAAAAGAGGAAGACGAATTCGACCCTGGGCCCCATTATCAAACTATTTATTATCTATCTATCTAATTTTTTTTATCAAACTATCTATCCAAAAAACGGCAGCACCTCATAACAATAAATCCTCTTCCAAGCGGGGTGCAAGCAAAACAAAAAAAAAACTTTGGGGTTTTTAGCTTATTCAAGATTTATATAAAAAAAAATTGCAATCAAAAAAAGTGATACAAATTTTATTAAGAGGGACTATTTTAAAAAAAATAAAAATTTCCCCTTATGCATAAAAAAAATGAAATAAAAATAAAATGTGATGACTTTTTTAAGTTAATTGGGGAAAACGCTGTGAGGTTGCCCCCTTATTCACTATTTTATTCTTTATTTCATATGTTTTATGCATAATTTGGGAATGTTAAGTTTTTATTTAAAATGCCTCTTTAAAACATTTGTAAAAACATTTGTATTCCCTTTTAAAAAAATTTTATTTTTTTTAATATGATGGTTTTTTTAAAACCTTTGGGGGCCCCTGTCTGAAAAAGGGCCTTTTCTATTCCAGTTTTAAAAGGGGCATTTTTTCAGGGGGTAAAGTTTCTAAAGTTTATCCTTTTTTTAAAAAATTTGGGAATCAGGTATACCTTGCATAGATTTCTTAAAAAGTACCTAAAAAAAGCACCTCATATTTAAAAAACGGGGCATTGCATCAAAAAAAGGGGGGAAAACGTATCAGAAAAGGGGGGAAAAGGGATCAAATTGCTTTAAAAAAGGGGTTTATCAGAAAAGGGAGTAAAAATATCAAAAAGGGGGGGTTTATATCAGAAAAGGGGGCCCTCGTATCAAAAAAAGGGGGAAATTTCAAACAAAAAAAGGGGAAACGTATCAAAAAAAGGGGCA